>JAQGBU010000670.1:0-21589 GCA_034698605.1 Isotoma decorata
AGTCTTGAGTTATCGTCAGACGGACGGACGGACAGACGGACATACCGGGTTCATAAGCCCTAGGCTCGGGCTAAAAAACTAGACAAATATAGCAGAGTCCATCAAGTATGATTAATCAAAGTAGCTATAAACTAGTTAAATCCAAAACATGTTACTTTATTACGGGTCTGAGATTATGTTCCACTATTTCGTGTATAACTATGTCACATTTACGTACATCAAAAGTGGTATCAACTTCATTTAGAGAGAGTGCAATACAAAAAAAAACGTGCATTAATTTTTCTAAAAATCATAAATAAAAACCCCGTCTTTTGTATATGTACTGTAAGAAATGTAATTTAAAGTCTTGTCCTTACTCTCACTGATGGATCCCCACTCTCATGTCATAGTAAATTTGTCGATAATAAGCGATGTAAGAAAACTATTGAGCTTATTTAAAAACTGTCCTCATACTAGTCTCGATGATTTAAAGTTTCATTCGAACCAGGATACATGTAAATTGAACCATATGAATGCATCAGTGGGACTATTACTAAAATATACTCAATCTTTTATAGTAACTATTTTGCCCGAGCCTAGGACTTATAAGCCCGTTATGTCCATCCGTCTGACGATAACTCAAGACTGCATTAACCGATTTGAATTAAATTTTGCCGACGTCTTTATTTTACAGAATCAAGAGTCGGGTTAGAAGATAAACAGGGCGGATCAAGGGATTGGTCTGTAGAGAGCAAAACCCACACTGGTCATGTAATTTATGCTTTTTTTCGAAAATGGTCATAGAAAGTTGATATTAAGCAAGGGGCTACAAATAGAAAATCTGCATGAAATCTGCACAATTTCAATATTTAGTGATCTGAATGACCCCACAGGGCGATCCCTATTGGTTTTGGAGATTCAAATTAGAAAGCTGTAATTTTACATGGATGTTACAAATGCACATATTACATGAAATTAGAGTCAACATTTCGGAATAATACCTGGCTCGGGCTAAATTAAGTTGCACATGAAAGTTTTTAAATACCAGTATAATAAAGGAGGAACTTTATAGTGTTGTAATTATGACCAAGAGCATTAACAAAGTAGAAATAAATATATGGAATACGGATTTAAAAGCATTGGATGTTTCATCATAATTAAGTAAGTACAAATGCAGATTTCATAGTCCAGTCTTTGTCCTTATCTATTGAAATAGGCTCATCCTTCTGAACATTCAACTGTTAATATAGTTATTCATTTAACAAAGCTAGAAACCTTTTTAGTTTATCTAGAGCAGTCGACTTTTGAGGAGAGCAATTCCTATTAGCAAGTCAATTTTACATTAAAAAATTTCGGATTTATCATGGCTCAAGCCCAAGTGAACCAAATAAAAAACGCAGACAGGGTCAGAATTAGTTTCCAATATATTTTTGATAAGTTGAGCCCACTTCTCGTAGAAGTCAATGGAAACTCTGCTAAATTTACATCACCAACTGAATTACGTCATACTATCATAGGGTTAGCATATTACGTCTCAAACACATCGCCACAGTATTGCCATCACTTATTTGGTCCTGTTCAAAACAAAGGGAAAGCAAGGAAAAATGAAAATGCGAGTTCCGGGGAGACCAACTGGCACAAAGTTTTAGAATTAGGAGGATTCAAAAGTTTTTCTACTAATCGGCCATCATCTTTAGGGAGACTGTGTAACATAGACGAAAAAACGAACACTTGTTTCACTCATTGCAAACTAATCGCATTTTTTATTCATCTTCTTTATAAGGCCCGTGGAGTTAACTTCGAAAACAATGTAGTTAATGAACTGAGTCGTCGCTACATGATCGAAAACATGAGTTCAGAGGTTAATATACCAGCAGACGTAATTAATGCCTCTCATTTTGTGATAGTCATAGATTTTGAAAGTTTCAAACTAAGACAACCCGATTTTCCATTCTCCGCTGAATCACGCTTTGGAGAATTGCCATGGGTTGGACTACACGAAGAATCAGAGGGTTCGTAGTTTCATTCTCTCTTTATACATAATAAACCATGAAAAACGGATATATTAAAGCATCGGTAGATAATATTTATGAAATCGAAAACGTTTTGTTGAAAGTTTGTAAATGACGGTCATGGTGTTCAACAGTTCAGAAAAATATTATTCCTGACAAAAGTTAGACAGACAGACGGACACCATGAACGTTTAGATAAAAAAGGCAGGGGCAATGTGCAACACTATTTTAAAAACTTCTTTTCAATTTGTTATGATTAAAATTAACATCCCTATGACTTAAGGAAACCATTTGTGAAAACAGACTTAAAAAATATTATTCCTGTCAAAAGTTAGCCATTTAGACAGGCAGAAGGACAGATGGGCAGACGGACAGACGGACACCATGAACGTTCACATTAAGCATCTAACGATACTTAATAATATTTGGGGTCACAACCCCTCCCTAAAAACAAGGGTTCCAGTCAATGGCTTTGATTAATTGCAAATAATTGAATTGACAACTTCAAAAATAAAGTATATGAGGTTCGGTTATTTAAAAGGGAAGTTGCTTTTTTAAGTGAGGTCTATGAAGTTGCATAATTAAGACGAGGGTTTACTGTTTTAAACAAGGTCTGTTGAACAACGTAGATGGGGGATCATTATTTTATAAAACGTCTATTAAAATTAAGTATTATAATTATGATTTATTATTTTGAACAAGGTATTTGAGGGTCATGACTTTCTACATGCGATTCGGTTAGTTATAAATGGATGAAGGGAGTTTCAATTTACTAAATAAAGGGGTGCGTTCTTTTAGTCAAGTAGATCTGGGTGTTTTAATTGTCTACAAATGTGGCTTATTGTCTCTAATTCATTATGGGGTCATTACTAACTACCTAAACTGAAGTCTACAATCAGATCTATAAAATTCCAATGCTGAAGCTCTGTCTTTGGACGATACTACTTTCGAACAGTGCAACTCAGAGAAATGAAACTTATATTTTTGAGATTAAAAAAATAAAATGAAGATGATAGACTATATTTCAAAACTCTACCTTGACCTACTGACCAGTCAGAGGTCAAAGTTATTCTAAAATCCATCTCAAAAAAATCATGTAGCATATCAATCGATTTGTCTTGACAAGACAAATCGATTTGGTACCAAGCGTTTTGACCTGTGACCTTTTGGTCGGAAGTTATTGACCAAGCGCCAGTGCAGTGTGTCGAAAGAATCATCACCACCTTCATTTTACTCAAAGATAGAAGTGTACAATGTCCACTTCTATCTATTGTTCCGTATTAGGTACTTTTATTGAAGACGATAGTTGCTCATAAATCTTACTAACCGACCTCTGACCTCTTAATTAGAAGTCAGTTTTGGCATACCCAAGACCACATTAGCGCATTTTTGGGAAAGCCAGCGTAGCGTAGCTAGCTTAAAATACTAATATGATTATAATGATCAAAGGGTTTTTTAATAAACATACGTAAAAAAAAGATTAATTCTATTAATTCTCGGGGGCTAGTCTCTGAAATTCTCAGACGAAATTTTTTTCCAAAGCCCTTCATTTGTCGTTAGTTTGATAAGCGAGCCATGTTCAATTGCATTGATTATATCGTACAAATTCACAATGTAAATCTTTAATTACATTGTGCTCTTTATGAGATATTCACTCAACTATATTTCTTTAATGCTGACCCGAAAATACTTACGGAGTGTTGGTCATTATGATGGTGTTAAAATTAAGTTCAATATTTACAGATACACCACCAGCTCAAATGGACGAAGTAGACAGATTAGTGAAACGTTTTAATGTTTGTGTGCAAAAGCGCAAAATTGGTATAGTTACCCGTGACAAATTGAAAAATAAACTTATTTCATTGGAGGACGAAGCGAAAAAATGCACAATCCAGGTCCACGATAAACAAGTGGAAATTAATAACTACTCAGTAGAAATAGCCCGTTTCGTACAAATGGTTAAATCTGGAATGGCCAACTTGGGCGAATCATTCAACTTAATGGATCTAGATGAAGGTTGTCAATTAATTTATTGTACTTGACCCTTTCGATCGGATGGCAACCTCTTAAAAAAACCAAAAGGTTCTATCTGATCTTAGATGTTCCTTTTAAAATAACCTTTACCTTATATTCTGCCTTTCTCACATCTTATTTTCCTTCGAAATGAAATTTTGACTTCAATTCCCATTACCTTAGCAGCAAAAGCTATCCACTCAAAGGGTGAAATCTAATCATCTAGTCAGTTAATATAAAAAATGAATTTTATTAATTCCATATTTTTATCCTGTTAAGATTCTGCTGCACTTTTGACAGGAAACACAAGGCGGGGAACAAAAAGGGGTGCAGGTATGACATAAGACGAGCCTCTAGATAAAGAATACATTATATTTTTTCGCATGTACTTTTATATATTATGGGGGGGGATTCATCATTGAACTTAAGTGAAAAAAATTAACTCAAGTATGAACTTTACATAAGATAAGGAATCTGTAGTTCATCAATAACCTTAAGTCCCATTCTCAACTTTACTTAAGAGGAAACTTAAGGAACCTCTGTAGGTACATTAAGAGTTTATTTTTGTGTATTTGTGTATCTTTTAAGTAAAACCTTAAAATTGCGTAAGGGACTTCTAGTGAATCGAAAATTAAGTTCTTTTTAACGAATCTTAAGTACTATTCTTAAGTAAAAACTTAAGGAACACTTAAGTTTGATAATGATGAACTCTACCCCAACCTTATTAAAATGTAGTTTTGTATTATATTCTTATTTATATATTTAGACGATTCTGGTGAAGAGTATAGGATAGAAACAGACGAAACAATAGCTGTAAATTTGTCTCCCCTTAACAATAGATCAGTCAGGTCGGAGTCTCAGTCATCCCCTTCTTCAGACAGCATAAACAGTGAGCAAAAAAGTATATTTATTATTTTTTGTTGCGAAAGATCTGATCCATGATAGTATAACGTGTTTATAAATCTTAAACAATTAGGTTTATCGGATACAACAGAAAGCTATCCCATTCGCCGAAAAACTCGACCAGTTCGCAACATTATCGCACATACAAATTGAAATGGATATATGAGATTTGGTGCTTGTGTTTTTTTTAATCATGTTCTATTTATCTGTAATAATACATTTATAAATTGTTTTCAGTATTACAAACGATTTAAAGCATATTGGTTCTACTAACCACACACTATATACCTTTTTAAACAATCATATATTAATTTCCAACTTTCGAATTATGACTTATATTTATTTATAATGCCACGTCTTTATTTTTGTTATTACGCCATGAATAGTGTGATTTATTATATTTTACATTGAATGATTATTATTGTATTGATTCTATGCATTCAACTTTATACTTTGTATTGGCATTGGTTCTTGGAGGATTTTTACTTAATGAATAAACTTTATTTAGGCCCTCCTCGAAAAGTTAACAAAATATGGGAGCATACTAATACGGTCATTATGGGAAATTAACTTAAGAAATTCATTCAAACTCCGTTTATAATCAGAAATTCCAACAAAGTCGAATATTTTTAGACACAAGATTTGAGCGTATATGCATGTAGCATGCAAAATATAATGCATTTATTTAGTCATACAGTGCCAACAATTTTTGCTTATTGTTACAACAAAATTTATGCATTTTATTTCGTCATCTTAGCCATCTTCCTGTATTTATGCACTTTTAATTGTAGATTTTACTAGTTTTAATTTAAAAATCCTCAACCAAATTCATAATTTTGTACCGATAGTCGTAAATATATATCAGTTTTTTATTATGTGGTAATTCATGACAAGATGGATGAAGAATGCATGTTTTAAGTTGTAATTATAATAATAATGACAATAGTATTTTAAAAGTGTACAAGAAACATTTAGATTAGCTTTGTTGCGCCTAATGAATATAAAGGCACTTGATTTTAATAACAACATTCATATATTATGGTAATGGACTACAGTCCGTTTAGAATTTCCAGTCCATATCGAAAAGCGTACGTACGGGAATTTAGGACAGAAAAAAATCATTTATGTTTAATTATTCAACTATCTAGTAGATTGTCCTGTCTATTTGTATGCTTTTTATATGGAGATAACCATTGTATTTTTTCAGTTTTGTTCCTTTCTATTTATTATCCACACGGAGAGAAGGTACCGTAATCATGAGTGGTATTTAACCATATAGTCAAAATGCATTGACCTTTTGTAATTTGAACAAAACAACTAGAAAGGAACAAAATCTTATTTCTATACATTTTAAAAATTAAAGTTTGACGTAGATAGAGCAGTCATGAAGTAAGCTTTTTTGAATAGTGCAATCACCGTTTCATTGTGTAATAATAATTGTCCCAGACTGCTTATCTTTAGATATGCTTAACGTATTCTACAATGCTACTATACATATGAGGAAACTAAAGTAGGAGCTTTACATATACGTAGGTTTCCTATATTTTAAACATGGACCAAACGACAGGCGATTTTCTTTTCTCCTTACATAGATAAGTATATTAATTAGTAAAACGTTACTCGGTTTTGTTGCCTATCTCCTCTCAATTTCCGAACAATCAGACTATCCAACATTAACATTTATGTCCTGTTATTTGTAAAATGTAAATATGTATATTAGGCAACAAATCTCACGAGATGAGGTGGTATACAGGTAGCAGTTAATTATTGTAAGCAACACTTATTTAACATATATAACTTTTTTTATAAACAAAGATGATGGACTGTTGTCTGGTAACAGCATACATGCTTCCTGCTCAACAATTTATACTTTTATTTTGATGATTTTGAAGTAACCGACATTCAAAAACTCAGCCTCTAAAGTCACTTCGTTGTCGATGTAGTAACTTAACTTGAAGAAAACTGGCACAAATCTTTAGAAATCATATCTGAGTTATTTAGTCCGATTTTTCGTTTTACAAAACAAAACTTCAGCTGAAGAAGGTATACAGATTATAAATGTTTTCTTACAACGGTCACTTTGTCATTGTATTTCTTCGTAATTATTGATTTGTTCAAGCCAAGTACTGTAACCCGTATAAACAAGAAATTAAAGTTTAATTTAAAGGATTATTAATAGAATAACTGTACCGCAGTCGTGAAAATCACATTAGTTCGTGGCACGAAACTATCAACTGCTTTTAACAATTTGTATTTTTTCAAGTATTTAACGAGCGTAAACCCTGCTGGATAATGCTGGTATGCTGATTAAAATCCTATTATTGTGGTCTCAAAGATGACGATAAATGATTTATCTTGGCATGTTGCAACAAATGTAACGCGTTACATAAGATCTGGTTAATAAATCCATGACTATCCAGGCTAAAAATATGGACCCAAAAAAGGTCATGTTTTTGTATTATATTTGCGTTTGCATTCACAACTCGGTGACAAGTATTTTACTTTTTGAGTCAAAACCCACTCCCAGGTCATCTAATTTGAAATTTTTTTTGAAAACAGTTACAGAAAGTTGCAATTTGGCATCAAGGTGACAAACAGCGACTATATGTGACATTTATAGCCAAACTTAATCTTTATGTGCTTTGAATAGCACACTAGGACGACCGGGACTCCATTGGTTTTTGAAATTCGATGCACGAAGCCGAAATTGATGTGCGTGCTACAGATAGTAAATCTATATGAAATCTTAAGATGATGATACCTTGACACTTGAATGTTGACGTTTATGTTGAGTGTGTTTTATCATATTTGGCATTATGATTCTAATTGTACATATTCTATATACTCCGTTTTGTTTTTTATATTAGAGCTCGATTATACAAAAGGCATCTGACTACCGGGTTATTTTACCTCGTTTAATAAACAGTATTTACACCCTCATAAAAAATCTCCAAATATCGAATTAAATTTTCACAACTCTGTGTTTATAGTTTTACTTTTTAGGAGCTAGGACGGACTAAGGATAATCTCAACCCGGTTAACGATCCAGACTAGTTTTTAAATCAACGAATTTCAAGATTTTATTCTATTTCGTAACTAAGGGAACATATGAATTTCTTCTACATTTTTCGGCTATACTTCAATTGAAATTTCTAAATTCTCAACAATGCACTATACGTCCAGTTAAGAATCCAGTTATAATTAAATGATGCACAAAAAATGAAAACTAGGTTTATGTAAGGTATGTGTTTTACTGTTTAATTGATTCTCCCCTTATGTAATGCAGGCATTACGAAGAGTTTGTATCTCATCCCACTTTGTAACGTATCGAACAACTTCCTCATGTAACTTCATGAACTCCGAGCTTTATCTAATGAGGATTCAAGAAATTTATCAATGGATTTGATATAACTAAATATGACATGGAACCCTCACGTCATATCTAGGCTTCCTATATTGACTTCCAAAAACAATGGGGATCAAACCATGTGGGTTCTTGAGAAGAAATCAAATTTGGCTTCAAATTTCAAGCAAATCGGTTTAAACCTTTATTGAATTATGTCGAATTCACAAGCCATATAGGCTCTGGCTAAGATTTCGATGACGAGTCTTATTACTAGATTTTATGGCGATGTGATTACGATTCCTTGAAAATCTCCCATATTCTGCCATAAAATATAATCATTACCACGATGCACACTCAAATCACTATTTTATTAGGGACAAATATAAAGTTAAAATTTATATAAGTTTATTAGGTTTAAAATTAAGTAAAGTTTGAAAATGTGACCAAAATTTTTGACTGATGGTATTATAATAGTAATTAGTCGAAATAACTCGACTATAGTAGGCACAATAATAAGTAAATAGTCGAAATATGGTTTTAAACAATTACCTAACTACGGGCATTTTTGAAACTTGTAAGGACAATGGATGAAAAACAAATCCAAACGCTCAAATTCCTTGCAGTTAGCTCGGACGAAGCAACAATGATGGATTTTTAAAGTTTACTTTATGAGAAAGAAAATTTCCTTCCAAAGAGTATAGTTCCCCATTTTATGCCCCATAATATAATGTCATAAATGAGAAAAACCATCATAAGTGCCGAAGAAATGTTGATCTTTGCACTCTTCGAGGGTGTTTTGAGTATGCAAAAAGAATGAACATTTTTTGACGGAATTAAAGGGACATTATCCCTTGCATGTAAAATTCTCTGCCCGATGCCATTTTTATTTTTTAGATCCATGGTCTACATTGATTAGCAAGATTAACATTGTTTTCTTTTCGGGTATGAAAACCAAATACTCAAAGTACACAGTTATTATGACCCTGAACCCAATCGACCCCAAAAGCAGAGAAACTTTAAGAATAAAAATTGAAAAGGAACATGTATTCTGATTTTTTGCAAACCTGATTAACAAATAAAAAAGAAGAATATGAAAACACAAAGTCGTGATTTTTCATTTCATAAATGATAGAAAATGGATTTTTAGCCAGAGCCAGGGCTCACAAGTCGCGCATTCTATTCTATTAAATAAAAATGCCCTTTCAGCTGCTCAAACGTTTAGTCTGCCTATTCACATTTAGTACCTTAGAGTAAATTACTGTATAGTTATGGAATAATATATAAATGGCTAAAATGTAGAATTAGATTTAAAAATAAAAGTTGTACTATACTCACTCCTCCATTTCGCAAATTTAGACAATTTACCCAGAATCAACTTAGTTGGTCACTTAGACTCAAGACAATACCACAATACCACAATAAAAATAATAGATCCGATGAGATCAGTGACGAATATTTTCAATATTCGAGCGAAACAGAACAAAAGTCTATATTATTCATGTATTATTTTCAGTTCTTTCATCCCAATAAACTTAAGAAGCTAAAATATAGAACAACCCAATTTAAAGCCCAAAATAAGTTACTGTTTCTAACGCTTCGAAAAGGCGAAATTATTTGTTAGTCAATTTTGATTCGACAGAAAACGTAAGATTCAGAATTTAAGTTTTCTTCAACAAGATTTTACAGAAATGTTTGTAGAAATTGGTGGGTTTCTAAAACATTGTGGTTAAACGAACAAGCTCACCTAAACTGGCGAGACGGGAACGGATCAATGATAAATGTGTTTTATATTTCAGACAAATTGATAGGGATGGGCAGTTATTTAGGTTGGTTCCAATTCAAGGTTCATGGCAAACGAAACAATTAAAGTTGTTGTATAAAGGATACATTTTGAGCAGTAACTATTTTTGGACATACTACAAAGTAAAGACGAATGCGCATCAACTAATACTACCTCATCGAAAAATTATAAAGTAATTTTGCATACGGGCCCCCAGATCTGTATTTAAGCCAGTATGTTAAATGCACTTAAATATATGAATTATTATTGTAAATTATAAGTTTTGAAAAATCTATCCGTGATATTGCGGTACATTCTGGTCATTTTGTGATCATGGTTTGAAATTTTAAATCCATCTTTTCTACTGGAGACCATTTGAGACTATATACTTGTGAGTTTCTGAAGGGATATAATTGTATGCGCTCAATCTAATTAATGACGTACATGCTTTGTCCAAATATCATGTATATCCATTTTTTTAGGAAAGCTATACATTCAGTCACTCTACTTGAAAGATCTTGTGGACACATAACACATCCGTTATATAAGTGTCAGTCATATTGTGCACAGAATATGTATGAACTTTGCGTGCCTGGGTTTAATAATTGTATAAAAAACAAATTATTATATATCGCTGGCATTTATTCCAAACGAAATCGAAAAAAAGTCGCGTTAATTTATGCAAAGCATTTATTCTCTGAAATATTGTAGTTGAACTATTTTTTGAATACTTTTCACATATGATAATAATGCTTAAAATAAACCTTGTTCAAATTAGAGTACGGATCAGGAGTCCTATTTATTGTAAAATAATAATTTAGTAATACAATTTGAGTCATAATCATAATCCATATTCACAATGTACAGTGTCTTTTTGACGTACTTATTCATTCATTGTTTTTTGGGTTTAACTCAATTTAAAGCATTTAGAATTAAAAATATCACAGACTGACAATATCGGTGATATTTATACATTTAGAAAAAAGAAAACGCAGTTGAATTAGCCTTTTTTTTGCTTTCGAGTCCATTTGCAAGACCGTTAATAAGACAATACGAAAAACTCTCCAGTACACTACAGTATTTTTTTGATCCCTCTGACACCATCTACACATTCTTGTTTACATATTTCCTATTAATGATTATCGTACCACAGTTAAGCATTGTTTGTCTAATGAGATAGTCCGACGAAATATAAATTAGTGTGCAAACAAAAATATACATGTTCATGATTGTACATTTATTAGTCAAGCTTTAGTTAAAATTTCAAACACTCCGTCCCCGTTATTTTCTAATTAGAGCAAAAATAAATGATTACATTTTAACAATTTGAATCAATCGTGTATTTCGGTTTATTTCGAATATAAAAACCTTCTGTTGATAGTTTTCAAATTTGTTACAGACTAATAAATTCTCTTTAATTATTTCATACTCTAAATTATAAGTATACTTGACTGATAATGTCTACTCTCGTTTTCAAACAAGTTGGTGATGTGGAGCTCGAGTCCCCACTGGTAACAATTTTTAATCTCATTCAACATGACAATTGACAAAATATTTTATCACATTATATATCATTTAATAAGATACGAAGATACTTTATGTGAATGGTAGTGTCGTCCGTCCATTTGTACATCCGTCTGCCTACTAAATTTTGACGGAATTAAAGTTTTCGGACTCTGTTATCTGATGTTTGTTTCTAGTGTCTATGGATGTAATTTAAATATATTTTGGATGAAATCAGCCACGCTCTCGTGGCTCTATAGAAATTACAGGGAAACTGGTATAACTTTTTACAGAATCCACTTTTTTCAGATCTGTTTTCAGTTATGAGTAATGTAAATCAAAGAGCATATTTGACTTAAAGGATCAAGGGTCATACGCAGGGGTATGGTTTGGACAAAATGAAACTATATAATATTATATCCCCTTGAAATGATTAATTTTATTTTAACACATTATAGACTGCGTTCTTGCTTCATGAGCAACACAAAGATGGGAGTCCTAGAAAACGTCGCCTCTGTTTGATCACTTCTTCCGACGGCGTCGACACCTTAATTGTAAGGGACAAGAAAGGAAAGGTCACATTAAACAATGAGAAATGCAAACGTGGAGATCAAGTACAGTTAACACATGGGGATCGTCTAGGCGTGACAGATGATCTTTTCTATATATACACTCATGAGCCCGTGTCATCCACACCAACTATGGAAAAATCATCCCATCAGTGCGATCTATGTGATTCTCGTTTCGAATTGGTAAAAACTATATTAATTATACTAGATTCCCCACGATTTATACTCATCCTCTACCACTTAAACAGTCTATTGGCTAATACGTGATCTTTTATTTGTTTACAGGAAACCTGCACCAACACTTGTCATTCTTGTCTCCTACGATACGGAGAGAAATTACGAGCCAAAGGTTTCAAACCTAATTCTATTCCAAAGACAGAAATGGACGTAGGAGATCTCTTTAAGCAGATTGCTACAGATGCGCTAGAAGCTCACGACGAAGAGTAAGGATTCTCGAGTCACTAGACCCTTAATTAATGAATTCAAATTTCTTAAGTATTTCAAACTTCGGTATCTGTTCAAATGATTAATTTTGATCTTATGATGTGAAGTACATGCGGGATTTAAATGAGTATTTGGAAGAGGAAATTGAAGTATTTCAAAATCATAGAATGCCTCATGAGTTGTACTTTAACTATTCTGAATTCCACTGTATCTTGACGCATCTCACTTCATACAACGATTTTTAAACCAAGCTCGATAGTGATAAATATATAGACTGAGTGAGTTCCATACAATTGTGTTATCATTAGGCGCGTTATAATTCACACTCTTCAGGCACCATATATCTCTATATTATGATCTACAAAAAGCATTGCTTATGTGCGTGTTCTATGGTTTTCCAGTCTGACATGACTCGCCCATCCTCCGTATATTTTAATTTATTTGTTAGAGTAGTAAAGAATAGGGTCTATGTGTTGCATAAAAGCGATTGATATCACATTCTTGATGCACCTTAAGCCTCTTATCTATTTAAAGAATGCATGGAATGTATCCAACTTATCCAAAATACTCTGCCCTTCGTCGCGTGAGGACTCATTTGCAGAACTTTTCTCGGCGATAGTAGTAATACTCACTCACTTCAGCCCTCTTACGAAATCGGTAACATTAATCTTAATTACGTTAAATCAGTTAGTTCGATTAAAGAATGTTGAATCCCCGTACCTCTTATACCACACATTATGTCTCTCTTAATGATGAACCCTTGGAAAGGGTCTACCATCCAATACGCGGGGATCCAGGTAAGTCCTTTATATGCGTTTTTTATTCGATGCTTTCACTAGGGGTGATATTGTTCCCATAATTCTATGCATAAATAATTGTTAGCATTTAACCTAATCTGACTTTCTTTTCAGGGTGTACTCCCGTCCCATCTCGGTCTAATTTTCCTGCTCAGCCCCCATCTGATGATACGACAAAACAGGATCAATCGCCCCCCTCTACTATCTCGGCTTTGACCCAACCTATATTCCGCAGTGATTCGCCTCAATCTCCTGCACAAGAGTAGGTTATCTTTACTTTATATAATCCATGAATCACGACGTAGGACCCCCCCTTGAACTACAACCCCTTCCTGTTACACTAGTGTCTGGTATTGCTTTGAAAAACGACTCATCCTTAGCCCTAAATCGCGTTTTACAAGAGTAATAACTTTGCCACCAGTATTAGATACTGTTTTTAAATTGTGATGTTTTTTCAAATTCAGGGATCCAATCCGTTCTTCTCCAGCGCAACGTGTTCTTCCCCCTGTCACCTTCAAACAGATGCGCAATATTAAGATGTGAGTATCTTTGTCCGTTTTTATTTGAATATTGATATCCAATTATTACCACATACTACTAGATTCACAATTTGTATCTTTTTTAGTGGTGGAGTAAAGTTTCAAGTTTTTCAAAACACCCTTCCAATCGTTCGGAAAAACCCTATTCCTTAGTTTTTATTCAATTACTCAATATTACTGTTTCATTGATGACACTCATAATTTATTTCAATTTTAATATTGCGATTATTATTGTTTTATAAAACATGTGCTTATTTTATTGCTATTAAACAACACATAAGTTTCTATCGTAATTCTTCTGGAATCAACTCCAGCTCGACTTGTATTCCACGGATTAATCGCTGATAATGCTTTGTTTTACATAATATTTATATATATATCACAATTAATTCATAGATGCATCTCATGATAACTTGATAATGTAATCTCAATTTCATAATCATACCAAGGTCACAGGTTATAATATCCATACGTTTATTTATTTCATGACTGTTAACATAATATATTTGCATTTGTTTTTGCACTATAGTCTAATTTAAATGCTAGTGCACCTAGCAATAACTTTGATTAATTCCTTGTCTGTTCTGTCGTATCTAAGACATTTCAGTCCGTTTGACAATATTTAGTGCAGGCACATACAGCTTCCCATAAACAAATTTTCTGTCATAATCATAATCCAGTTCTACTGATTTAAGGACGCGATACCATCTCAGTTTTTTCTGGAAATATCCTGAACTATCCCTCCAGCTCTTTCCAATCCATATCTCATAAATTGGTGAACGGTTTATATGTTTATGCATCAGTCGCAGTGATCATTTGTTTATACATCTTCGAGGACTATGCATGCTTAGCTAGTAGAAAACAGATAATATTAGATTAATAGTTAAAAATCATCAAATTAATTGGTCCAAGTTTCAGTATAAAATCCAATAATAACATGGACCACATTAATGTATATTTTCGATTAAGTGACTTCAAATTTCATTAGACCATTGTAAAATCTATTAAATTGCTCTAACCCACGCCCACACCTTTATGTGGCTGTCATAAAGTGCCATGGTCTCAAGCTGTTCATTCTCAAACCCCTGACGATCATTATACGAACCACTTATCTCTTCAAAATATTAGCACTAGTAATGTATATAATCCGAAGAGGTTTTAAGTATTTGACCGTTGCTATCTGCATCAGATAACACATATGCTAAATAAGTAAAAAGGCAGAGAAGTATAAGTATGGCCGACCTTGCGTCTGTCATGGGGTTCATATGATTAAGCTAGTACATGTAAATCCCTCACAAACATCATAACTGTACGTACCCACTAGCAAATCCATAGCAAATCAATAAACAAAGAGTCTGCGAGTTAGACACAAAATAATTCCCTGTGCATTCCTGAACAGTCTCACAGCTGGTGGCTGGCCTGGATTCACATGAGCAAATGTGAAAAATACCATCAGTTATTTTATCTGTTCTTATCAACGAACTCGTGTCGTCTACAGTCCAATAATAGATGTATATTTAGATGAGAACTGGACACTTTTAATTGGGTTCTGTGATTTTAAATCAGTAAAAAATTAACTTTTATTGGTGACTAGTTACAACAATCAGTGTTCTGAGATGGCCATCCCTCTAAAAAACACTCGGTCGAAAAACAAGGTCATTCAGGCGGAATCAGAACGAATTATCGAGGAAAGTGATAATTCTAAAACAGCACCTATTCCAGATAAGTTAGAAAATAATGAAGATCAGGGCGCTGATGTGCAAATGGAAACTGAAACTGAAGATGGATTCGTTGGCCCACAACCTATTACGAAACTGATCGTAAGTGTTAAAATTTCTTAATAACCGAAACAGTCTTTCATACATATATGTCATGATGAGGCACCCCTCTGCAACCGAAATTTTCTCCACATCCCTTTTGGCCGAATGCCAGTATGATCATGGATCTGTCAGGCATCTCAGCTTTATCAGACCCTACTGATATTGACCGAAATAGAGCAAGGTCTGCAGGGCAATGCAGTATAAACATATACATACTTTTATCATCCATAGTTAATTCAAAACCATACCATGCATTTTAAATGTTAGATTAGATGTTACAAGTCGCATCTCCGTATGGCCCAATGATCAATACACGAATTAATCTCATCTCATTTAATGCTATGAATTTAGGGAGGAGGTATCACAGAAGGGGACATAAAAAAGCTGCAATCAGCAGGCATCCATACCGTGGAGGCTCTTTCATATACTCCAAAGAAAAAGCTGCACCTGATTAAAGGGATCAGTGAAGTCAAAGCTGATAAATTAATAGTAAGTGAGTTTTATTTCCCATCTCCAAACAAAATTACTGACTCTTTTTTTGTAAAAAGGCGGAAGCAGATAAGCTCGTCCCTTCTGGCTTCACAACCGCAACAGACATCCACAGAAAGAGAGCAGACGTAATTTACATCACCACAGGGTCGAAAGAGGTTGATAAAATCTTGGGAGGGGGTATTGAAACCGGAACCATCACGGAAGTGTTTGGAGAGTCAAGGTCAGGCAAGAGTCAACTGTGTCACACCATAGCGGTAACTTGTCAGGTAATAATCTTCCCTGTTTGTCCTACGACATGAAAATACACTAGTTATAATACCTTTCATTAATCTCATATTCAATCATTCATTAGTTGCCTATCGACCAAGGCGGAGCAGAGGGTAAGTGTATTTTCGTGGACACAGAAAACACTTTTCGCCCGGAAAGACTTTTGGCTGTCGCCGAACGTTATGGATTGGTCGGGGCACAGGTTTTGCAAAACGTTTGTCATGCGAGAGCTTACAACACGGACAAGCAAACTTCACTGTTGGCCAATGCATCTGCCATGATGTCTACGCAGAGGTAAATAAGTTCAGAGTTATGCATCATTATGCCATTTTTTTAAATCAATTTGTAAATCCTCAATTTTACTTAGATTTGCGCTCTTGATAGTGGATAGTGCAATACACTTGTACAGAACTGACTTCAGCGGAAGAGCGGAACTAGCGGCTCGCCAGATGCACCTGGCCAAATTTCTTCGTAGCCTTCTCATGATAGCCGATGAGGTGAGTTGTTTAAAGTTACCAAAATTTCGAAAATTTAACGGATTTCCTAAATTTGTTTTTATAAAAATCCTCAAGCATGGTGTTGCCGTCGTAATCACCAATCAAGTGGTAGCTCAGGTAGACGGAGCGACATCCTTTGTCTCCGATCCCAAGAAACCGGCCGGAGGACACATAATGGCTCATGCCTCTACTACCAGGTAAGAACTGCAATTTAACGACATTAACATTTGTTTTTAGAATGCTTTCATCAACAACTAGATACATATTAATATTCCCCAACACTTATTTGATTACAGGTTACATTTGAGAAAAGGAAGAGGTGAGACGCGTATATCTAAGGTGTATGATTCACCTTGCTTGCCAGAATCAGAAGCAACCTTCGCCATAAATCCAGATGGAGTAGGAGATGCCAAAGAAGCTGAATAGTATAGACTAAATAAGAAATTAGATTTAACGACTTATCTGATTTAAAATTCTATTTAATTTGTCATATTGTTTTTTATGAATTAGTACACAGTGTTTTTTAAAGCGTCATACTAGATTAGATTGGAGAACATTGAAAACTATCTTTCAAGTCCTTATCTTACAAGCATACGAAACCGCTGACCCCTACAAAAACTTCATAAACTTGCTGACAGACTGACTGAATCATCTCATATACATTTGTTCAGGCAGTTCTACTTTTTTGATGATTTACTTTACTCTTTAAAAAAAATGTTTGACATTTTTTATTTTAGTCCATTCTAAATGAAAAATGTCTTTTTCAGTTAATCAACCATAGATAGGTATAATTCTAGTATGTAAACAATACTTTCGCTTAATTAGCCGCCTGTATACTAAGTACATTAGGGTATTGGAATGATACTTTAAACAAGACATGTATTAGCTTTAATTTTCTTCTGTTAGTAATTCTTTTGTCATTTTGAGTGGATTGTTCAAATATCTCATTTGCCAATCTGTTCCTCTATGCAGTCTTAGCAAGATGAAATTGTGTCTTTATTAAAAATATTAGAATAAAATTTTTCTCATAGCAGAACATTAATTTACTTGAGATAATCAAGTATTTCATGCATAACCTTTATAATTGTTTAGTCCCATCTCATATTTATTTATTTTATTCCATAATTCACTTATGTCTATTGAATCTAAATTGCCAAACCATTAGTCAGTCTAACGGATAATCCTTAAAAGACAAGATTCCCATCCAAAACCGTATACAGCATTTTTTTGTGACCAAATGCGAATTGGCCCTTGATAAATTACTGAATCATTTTTGATATTTTCACTCAAGTTTGAACTGTTTTTGGTCTCTGATAGTCGTTTCAATTAATATCTGTTGAAGGTAAAAATTGAGTCTGTAGTGTATATATATAGGGGATCAAATGATTCATTAAAATTATCTACTATTCTTTTCCTATTAATTACATACTAGATCGAGTTCAGAAACGCAAAAGTAGACTGAAAGTCGGGATTACTTATGACGCATTGTGACAATAAACTAAACGTATTTAGAAACGGGGTATGTTCGAGTAATTTTTCCCTAATTCAACAGGTCATAATTTATGGATTCAAAGCCTAATTAGTCTGATTAAAAAGGGTCCGGGAGGAACGTAACCCCCGAGGTACCTCCCAGTAATTGATTCCCCTAAAGGTTTCCCTACACGTTATTTATGAGCGAATGAGGATGAGATAATTTTCCCTAATTCAACAGGTTCTAATTAATGCATACAAAGCCTAATTGCTCTGATTTAAAAGGGTCTTGGATGCACGTAACCTTCAAGGTACCTCCCAATAATTGAATCCTCTAAAGGTTTCCCTACACGTTATTTATGAGCGAATGAGGATGAGATAATTTCCCCCAATTCAACAGGCCCTAATTAATGCATGCAAAGCCTAATTACTCTGATTTAAAAGGGTCTTCGAGGTACGTAAACTCCAAGATACATCACAGTATATGAATCCTCTAAAGATTTCCGTACATGTTATTTATCAGTAGATATTCCCTCACCTTGTCGTTGAAATTCAAAAAATTATACTTTAAATTTGAATTTTTTAATGACTATTGTAGTCTATCAATTATAGTATGTGTATTAATTAAGGAACAGTGTGTGTAATATAAATTATAGGCATAAAGGAGATTATAGATTAAAACATCAGTTGATATTCTAAAATTTCTGAATGATTATCAGAGTCTTACAGATGTAACATATTTCTTTATCGATTTAGAATCATTAAGGACGGTGTTGTTCAACACGCGGATACTACTGCCATTCATATTCGTACTCTGACAGAAAACCATATTCCAAACCAGGGCATAAAAATATCATAGTTATTAAATAAAGTGCCCTGTTTGCTTTTGGACAAGACAGGTTAAAGAATATTTGTATGAGACCATCAATCGGTTCCTATCTAATGTCTACATTTTTGCACCTATGGTATTTGATCATACTCTATAAGGGTTTCGACTATTCTACTTGTCTATGACATAAATTCAAAAATTATAACATATGGCCCATTAAAAACCTGTTAACAGGTATGAGTCGAATATATTGTAAAAATGAATAGTTATTCACTTATAAATAATATCATCAAGATGCGTTGTGGCTGTTGGGTTCCTTTCATTTGGAACAAAAAGCTAAAAGTTAACGTGGTTAGATTTCCATTAACAACTAACAAACAGTGTATTAGGAGAATAAATTCATTGTCGATGATCTAAGGCTTATCTTTCTCTTTGAAAAACATTAACGATACACATAAAGGGGCTTCAATTAAGAATGGGAATAGATAAACTTAACGTATGGATATCACAATTATGACACCTACAGGACTATCAGAATAAATCTTACCTATATCATTTCAACAACTTTAAAATGATGACAAAAACTATCTGTCTTATGATTTTGATCCATCTCTGTCTATGCAATTGATATGTAAAGAGAAAATAATGTGCAGTCTGTATCCTCTAAAGGGTTATGTTAGAAAGGTTGATATGATAAGAGAGGAGAGTTTTTGATAGGGACGAAATCTAGACTAAAAATATGTTAGAATGCACTTTTACTTGTCATTCAACCAAATCGGTGAATCATTTCTCGTACCTATTCTAACACTTTTTCGCATGAACAATCAAGTTTTAAGCAGGGCACTTAATTATTCTCTATTCCATCGACGTTAATAGTCATGCAAAACTTTTCGAATTTTTCTGTGGTTAGAAGTACAAGAAAGTGTATCATATTTCATGATAGCATAACGAATTGCACTAAAATGTGATACTGAAGGTGGACAGCAGTATTATTCCAAGCATTACACAAAATTTGCATAACTAACTTAAAAACTATTTAATGAAACATCTAACGTATAACACATGTTTTAGGGGATGAGGGGTTATTCAGGGGGGAGTTAATATTTGCAATATCATGTGGACTCTGGGGAGTTATTTAGAGGGGATTCTGATCCGGGAATTACGGTATTTAATTGAATAGGTGAAGTTTTTGGGTTGTAACGCACGGTGGTAAAATTTTTCCCACCGATTTAGATGGAAACATTTTTTTAGAAGTACAAGTGATAACAGATAACAGTTACCAATCCTCATGACCCACATAATCAACTCCAACCTAAAATTGAACGAAAGTAAATCTTTTACGAAGACAAAATGCACAGCATAAATGTCAAACATGAATAAAATGAATTTCAGGCTTTGTGATTCTTAGACGACTACTTTAAGACCTCAACTGAGTAACTTCCAGGAAATTAACTCAGCAGTATCCGTTTATAACTTATCAGTAGGAAAATATACAGAAATTAACTATGCAGTAGGTACTTGGGAGGTTAACTACATCTAGAACGGACGTCAGATAGAGAATAAATATAATTTTAATCCGTTAATTATGATAGAGTGATTTAGGTAAAAATTACTCTACATAATCTGTTTATAAATAATACGTAAGAAAAAATACAGAAGAGTCATTAGACGGGAGGTACTTGGGCGGGTATCTACCTCCAAAACCATTGTTAAATAGAGAGAAAACTTACTTTTAATCAATTAATTAGGAATTAATTACCAAGAAGAAATTTACACATCAGGTTCCGTGCATAAATAATCCGTAAGGAAAGTTACATAAGATTCTCTAAATGGAAGGACCTTCGGGTAACCTATTCCTAATACTAAATCTAAATATAGACTAATTAACCTTTTTATTGATTAAGTAGAGTCTAATGAGTGTGAAAAAATTACACAGCATTGTCCGTTCTTAAAAAACCAATATGAAAAAATCTAGGAGGTTCTTGAGGTCGGAGGTTATCGGGAGGTTGTTACTCCAGGACCATCATTAACTAGGCACTAATTATACTTCTACTCCATTAATTAGTACCTAATTAATGAGGGGGAAAATTAATTCCGTATCGTCCGTTCATAAATAATATGCAGGCAAACTTTTACAAGAGTCTTTACCTGGGAGGTACTTCGGAGGTTCACTACCCCCCTAGACCATCATAAATTAGGCACTAATTATGCTTCTAATCCATTAATTAGTACCTCATTAATGGAAAAAAATGAATTCCGTATCGTCCGTTCATAAATAATATGCAGGCAAACTTTTACAAGAGTCTTTACCTGGGAGGTACTTCGGAGG
>JAQGBU010000671.1:0-21558 GCA_034698605.1 Isotoma decorata
TAACGAAATGCCTCTACAAAATTGACATCAGCCAACACCACAGCCAGCATAAAATCTGACTTTGTGTTGGTCGGGTAAGCAGTCACACCGGTATTCTTTACAGTATTGTTAAAAACTGATTTTATTTACGAACCAAATGTCAAGGGTAGTCCCTTTTTTAAATCCACTGTTCTTAAGTTTCTTGGGTATTACATACTCAAAGTCGAACATAAAATATTTTTAAATGTTGCAAAATAGCCCTACTTTGAGGTTAACTGAACGGAATTTCTAACTTGTTATTTAAAACAATTTAAAAAAATATAAATTCGGATTGAATGATTAATTTGCGTTAACTTTTTATTTGAGGACGTAAATTATATGTGACGGGGACAAACTTTTTAATTGAGATGATGTAAAAAAACTAGGATAAAATAAAACAAAAGTAAAAAAAAATAAACAAAAATAAAAGTAAAATAACTTAAACCCAAGGTTTTTTTTTCTACAAAATATTTACCACTGACAAAGCTTAGCAAGTAATAATTTGGGGTTTGAAAGTAAATACAAGTCTTCCATTTTCCCTACTGTCTATGATATTATAAAAGTTGTCTTTCTGTAGAGGATAACATTTTATGTCGTCATCAATTCAACGAGAATATGCGACATGCAAAAAAAATTAGCAAAAAAATCCTCAATTGTTTGTATTATCAGTATCTAAAATCGTACCTTGGAATGGAACATTCCATTTTAGTGAATGACGCGGAATGATTTCGTTACAGGGAGATACTAGGCACCTTTGATAGTGAAACGGATTTATGCACAATCTGAATCCTGATTGCCCTCTTGAAAGACATGATCCTCTAGAAGCGAGGTGTAGTCGAATCTGCTCCAATGTCTGTCTAAACTCTGCCGTAGGCTTAACTGCATCAATCGTATTTTTCAAATCAGGCCAACGCCAAAGTCTGCAGGAAGCAATATGGGGCCATATTCTTAATTTTCTTACAGACAACCTCCCGTCTTTTCTTTTTCCAGAAACAATTATGCAATCGGTAGGTTCCATATCTTCAGTTTTGATTGCAGTCTCCAGTTTTTTCATTCTATTGTCATCTAGTAGGTTGCCGATTTTTGTAATACAAGGAGTAATCCTGTTTTCCCAGTCAGTGTCTTCGGATTGTTTCACATAACGCCGAAGGCGCTCAACCTATAATTCCCAGATAAATTACTTTAAAAAAAGTAAAACGTCATTTGCCATAATAAATAAATTCACATTTCATTCGAGCTATTTCTAATTCCTCATTAGCTGAAGTTAAAACACATAGATTGCACGCAAAAGCTTTATAATATTCTTCATTAAGGGCTTACATTTTTTTCAAAAAGTTAACCTTAGAGTAACAAAATGAGGGTTTTGAAAATCTGGGCAATGGTTGGCTTACTTCTATGAAAGAGCCTTGGGAAATGACTTTTCTTTCGGATAGTTTGTTTCAAAAATGAAGGCTTAAAATTTAGGCTAAAAGAACTAAAGACTACTTCCAAAACTTTCGAAAGAAGAAAACAAAATAAGGGGGATAACAGGTTAATGTGGAAATAAATAAAAGGTCACATTCATGTAGCCTGAAATATAACACACATCTGAAAAAAGGTTTCACACAGATTTTGTGTCAAAGGTTAGATCAAGGTATTCAGAGTGAATGGACGGTCAAGAAAGAAACTGAATTGGACAAAGAACTTGAACAAGGAAAAGTTAACATTACCTTTTCCACATCCACGTTTATGTTGTTGTAGTGAAATGGATTAACACATATATTTTGATATAGCTTGCATGCTAATGTGACATGGCAATTGTCATCGTCTCCCACGAACTTCTCAATAGGCTGAATCGCTGTAACCTTATTTTCCAAACTAGGCCAACCCCAAAGTTTGCATGAAGCGACATGTGGCCAGTATTGAATATAGTGGGTTGTAAAACGTGGGTCTCTTAAATTCATTGGTGTAATTAGAATACATTCCGTTTTGGGGTTGTTGGTGTTAATTGCTTTCTCCAATTCAAAAAGTCCACGTGGTTCTTTACACTCAATTAGATAGAGGACATTTTCACAACATTGAACTGCCTTCAAATTCCAATGCTGATCCGTTCCGTTCTTAATGTAACCTCGAAGACGATCCTTGACTAATTCTACTGAATTTTTGTCTATATTTGGTATAAAAGCAGCTGCCATTTCCTGGGAGACGTTTTTCGTTCCCGTGCCTGAAAACCTTGTTCAAAATTATTAGTCGTAAGAAATAAAGGTCTAAAATTCATAAGAGAAACTTGATGCTCCAACTTAAGAAACATGCCGTAGAAGAAATGTTTAGTTTGAATAAAACTAAAACCTCCATTAGCACGAGTTTTACATCGTATTCTGAATTAGTCAGATGAATTCTTAACGCCCATGTTTCGGATGCAATAGAAATAAACAAATGATATGAAACTTACGGTACAGGATTTCGAAAGTTTTAAAAGGAGTCTGATACAGAACTTAAAATAAAAATTAACTTCAAAATTTTCTGCTATGTTTAATTTTATGTAGTACAAAAAGATTGATCAATTCGTCTCAGCAGCAGAAATCAGAATGATTCAGAAAGAAAAAGAGAGACTGAAGTTAAACTAAGGATTTTCTTTCAATTTCGACAGTAAATTCAAGCAGAGTAGAACAATATATGAAACTGCATTTGCAAACAGGATTAAAGTAAATCGGCCGAATGCCCTCAAATGAACAATTAGTTAATGTAGTTCACGACCATTTGCGATGCATTTTCAAAGCCTGATAGAATTCGTTCACGTGAATAGAGAATTGTTAGTACAAAAGACAACGTGATTGTTTAGCATAGTATCATAATATACCCCATACAATCATAATAAACATTTTTCAGATTTTCATTCTTTTAAATTGAGATAGTACAGACAGTGAAATTATGAATAGGGTATGGAAATTCATTTGAAAAAGGTTTTGTATGCCTTACACACAGTCGGTCGTCAGGCTATGTCTATGAAGATTCTTTGTCATCTCAAAAGGTCACACCTACCATTAACGATTGCTATTAATAAATGAATCATCAAAAACTATTTTGCTGTGGCAATCTGTATTAATATGACTGTTCGTAAATTTTTACATAAGGAAGGGAAATGACACACTATCTAATGACTACTGATGGTCGTCGTGAATCTAATACCCGTGCATTAAGATGTAGGCAACTAGTTAAATATCTTCAAACCAAATAAATTTTTCAATTCAAGTTCCCCATTATCTCCCCACTCATGAAACACAGTCGATCTAGGTTTTTAAATGAGACATAAACATTTCATAGTAAAGTTGGCCTTTAAAGTCTAAAGCAATTATACTTAAATAATTAAAGGTACTAGCAGCTTAGAAATTGATGTGTGATTATAACAATTGCAAAAAATTGCAACATTTATTAAAAATAATTTAATTCATCATCGGCTTACATAACTCATCAAATACTTAAAAAATTGATCTTAACCCGGCTAGGACAAAATAAATGTAAAACAACCATGAAAACGCTATAACCAAGTAACATAGTGAGGCCCGTGCGTGTAAGGAGTACAAATATTATTTATCTTTAACCTTGAGACCGCATAGAATTTAAATAGGTTAATTCTTTCTAAAGCTAGAGCGTTGACAGATAAACGGATGAATAGACGACACCACCACCATTCACATAAAGTGGGATGCGCCAGTTAATAAGTTCAAAAAAGTTTTCTTTCAAGCAAGATATTTGCCACTGGCAGAGCCAATAAGCACGTGATAATTTAAGTTTTTAAAATCAAATACAGCTCTTCCATAATGCCTTTGGCATTGTGAAAGTTTTTACTTGAGCTTAGTAAATGACATGAATTGGACGAAAATATCCCGTGACAAGCAAACAAAACTACGTAAAACAGTTGATTATTGGATTTTTTTGTGTAATTAAAACTGAGTCCTCTAAATTAAAATGAAACATTTTAATTCACTGATGATGCTAGGGCACTATCTTCATTGAAGTCTAGTTGTATTCTTTGATAGTGGAATGGATTTATGCACATTTGAAATTCTGGATGGCCTTTCGAGAATTGTAATCCAGTATGTGGGTGGTGTTGCTGACTCTGTTCATATTCTTCGTTTGGCTTAATTGCATCAGGCCAATTCATCAACTCAGGCCAACGCCAAGCTTTGCAGGAAGCAATATGGGGAAAGATTCTTACATTATTGTTTTTTCCATAGAATTTCCCATCTTTTGTTTTTCGAGTGATGATAATGCAGTCAGAAGGTTCCTTATTTCCAGTTTTAATTGCCGTCTCCAGTTTTTCCATTCTGTTTTCATCTAGTAGGCTGACGATCATTTCAATACATCGAATAGCCGTTAAGTTCCAGCAATTGTCTTCTGATACTTTCATGTGACATTTAAGACGTTCAACCTATTATCCAAGGATAAATTAGGTAAGCAATTAAAAAGTAGAAACTGCAATTCAAACCTTTTTGGCGTAGGAGCCTCGGCTTATCTTTAAACTATAAGTTCTTGCAGTCCAAAGTGAAAATGTGGAGGTAGTCTTTTTTACATTGCAGAAGCCCTGCCCCCTGCATAGAAAGAGCGGTTATTCAAATACACATAGGGACAATATGAGACTCAAAAGTGACTACCTCCATAGTTCCTTTTCAGGCTGCAAGGACTTTACTATTTCCTAGTAGTACTATTCATCCGCTAAAGCACAGAAAAAAAAATTGCAAAAAGTAAAAGGAAAAATATGCTAAAGCAAAAAAAACCGGATATTACAAAATGGGCAAAAATATGAGCTCATCCAAATGCAAATGCAATAAAAAAAAGGAAATTATTAGTTGAGAATGGGGTCGAGACAAACATAAAATACGATATGAAGTATACGGGGAAATATAGAACTAGACTGTATCAAAAAACTTAAATTTAAAAATTAATAATTGACTAAAACTTGAATCGCCGATGGGCTACACTACTGGGAAATATGGTAAGAACATGAACCGCTGACATTGAAAGTAGTTAACATTACCTTCTCAGGATCTACGGCTCTGTCGTAGTGGAATGGATTCACACAGATATTTTCAGACGGTTGAGGCTTGCTTCCTGCTTTCACATGACAAGTGTCGTCATCTCCCTCATACATCTCAATTGGCTTAATGGAATCAGCCCTATTTTTCAAATCAGGCCAACGCCACAACCTACAGGGAGCAACATGGGGCCAGATTTTCAGGCGGTTTACGGTGAAAGCTCCCTCGTTTGTTTTCAGATTGGTAATAATAATGCATTCAGTAGGTTCTCTGTTTTCAGTTGTAATTGTAGCCTCCAGTTTTTCCATTCCAGTTGCATCTGATAGCTTGACGATTTTTTCAATACAACCAGTTGTCCTGTTGTTCCAGCCAGGGTCTTTTGATTTTTTCACATAGCCTTGAAGACGTTTGACCTATGATTCACAGAAAAGTTAAATAAGTGTAAGAAAAACTTGTCCTAATGTTTACATACAGTTACAATCGAATTCATATTTCTGTTTGAACTCTTTCTAATTGAAAAACTCGTAAAGCTTGTTGTTTGCTTCATGGGACCATTAGAGAACATAGAAATTATGTCCATTGGGAAAATGATGAATATTAAAGTTTGTGACTGGTGGAGGGGGATAGCAAAAGGCGATTGTTTCCCTTTATTCTTGATTTTTATTCATTCTCTTTATGAAAATAATTTATGTATTATCTGCGGAACCATATAGACGCTCATCCTATAATCCGCAATAGTCAAATTATTTACTTGAAAAATTCAAAGCTTAATTATAATTCTAAAACATTCGCATATTTGTTTAAGCTATTTCTATTTGCTATAGGAGCTAAAATAGTATTTCAACCTTGTTTCTTAAAAAATACTTTTAAAGATTATCTCTAAGGAGAGGAATAATAGTATAACCTCTTAGCCGAATTTCATCCAGATAGGAAACCTTTTCCCATGTAAAAGCATATATTTATGTTCTTCAGTAATTTTGATATTTAAAAAAACGATACCCTCATAGGACCCTCATAGAAGTCCTTTTAGAAACTATGCACTTTGTTTCAGTTTATTACTTTACTAAAATACGTAAAACTTTAAATTCTCCCCAGTAAAAACTAGAGTACTAGGTATTAATTTTTATGAGATATTTTCAAATTTTCTATGAGCTAGGAGTTTCGAGTGGAGTTGAGTATAAAACCCTATCGTGGAGATATTTGATAGAGGTCACATTTGCACTAAAATGTAAATGTAACACCTATTTAAAAAAAGGTTTCAAAGGGATTGATACCTCAAATATTAGATACACTACATGTACAGAGAGTAGATAAACTGCCAAAAAGTAGGAACTCATAGAAATTACTTACGCAAGCTACATCCGCCGAATCAACGTAAACGGCTTTCTCATAGTGATATGGGTTGACACAGACATGTTCATATTGCTTTTTGGATACTGTGATGTGACAATTGTCGTCGTCTCTAATGAACTTCTCAATAGGCTGAAGTGCAGTACCTTCATTTTGCAAATCGGGCCAAATCCAAAGTCTCCATGAAGCAACATGTGGCGAGTATTTTATTCTGTGGACCCAAAACCGTGGTTCCTTTCCTGAGTTAATTAAAATGCACTCAGTTTCAGAGTTGTTGGTGTTAATTGCTTTCTGCAGTTCAAACACTCCACGACTGTCTTTCAATTGTATTAGATCGAGGAGCTTTTTACAGCATCGACTTGCACGATCTTTCCAATTTTGATCTCCTCCTTTTATTAGGCAACGTTTAATCCGAACTTTAGCCAATGATATTGTTAATTTGTTAATTTTTGGTATTTCAGCTGCTTCGGCCATTTCCTGCATTAATCAGTCTTTTCGGAACCTTTGAACCACGTTTAATATTTAATGTTGTGTTTAATAAATAAGAAACTTGAATTTTTTTAATTAAAAAAAATGATTCTTAACAGAAAAATTGCTTACTCCGTTGTTTATACTTTGAGATTGTGAACTTTTATTGCAGGAGAGCCTGATTTTTGAAATTTGAAAGTTCCGCTTACCCCGAGTGTGGTTTTTTAATGATTTTTGTTGCTGATAGAATTACATATGTAGGAAAAACGCAAAAATGAAAGGGACCGGGAGTCGAACCCAAGTCGTGTCAAAAATCAGGTTCTCCGCCCATAAAAGTTCACAATCTCAGAGTATAAACTACGGAGTCAGCAATGTTTCTGTTAAGAGGTAATATCTGTCGGGAAAATTCATACCCATCATATATGAATCACTTGTTAGTGGCAATGCAATGTAGTGTAGTAGGTGAGTAGGTCTGCGCTGGTTCGGTGAACAACACACCTGGGTTCGACTCCCAGTCACTTTTATTTTTGGGTTTTTTCTACATTATTATGTAATTCTATCAGAAACAAAAATCATTAAAAAACTACACTTTGGGTCAGCAGAACTTTCAAATTTCAAAATGATTCTTCCTCGTAATAACTAGCAGAATAAGAATCGGTTTATCAAGCTGCAACTGTAACTGTATAGCACGGAAATCATGGAATCTTTTAACTTTTTAAGTTGGATGAGTTTCAATGCAAAATTTTCATGATGCATAAATAATCAAAATTATTAAATCGTTTCAAAACATTTCAAATGTTCAAATATTTTCAATTGTGTCTAATGCAAAAATTAAAATAAAGATTGCCTTAAAAATGTAAAAAAATACATTAAGTAAGATTGTTTTTAATCGGTAGCAGTGATCGGAATTATTAAAAACGAGAAATGAGACCGAATTTACAGTCAGAAGATTTTGTTTTAAGACAGAAACTAATAAACTAAATAAAATAGAGCAATAGGACATGTCCCTCCCCATCGAATAAAATCGAAGTAACCAAGTATAATCGACCAACACCTGCCATGCATGTGCTAAATCGGAAGAGGACAGGATTCGTTCACGTGGAACTTGCTATTAGATGTGATTGTAATTCTTTAGTGCCGTTGGTAGCGATTTTTATTCAGCAATTGAAGAAAAGCTGCAGTGCCCATTAGCTTATTAGTCATTTCAAAACTAGCCAATTAGCAAAGTAGTAGTATGAGAGTCTCTCATTACTACTAAAGTTTTGCAGGGCATATTCCAGGATTCGGATAATTTTGTGTGCCCCGCAGGTTATTTTTGCCAGTGATATTTTCACTTTTAAAATGTCTTTATCGCAAATGCCCATCAAGACAGGAATACAATTTCTTTTCAAATGTAAAGTTTAGCCACAAGGTTATAAATTAGCATTGAGAATTTTTGCCCTAATTCATGACCTTTTTAAAAAAATTAGGTCAAACATGGTCCAAAATGGCTAATTTGGGCCAAAACAATTAATTTCGAGGGTTAGGTACTATCCAGCGCAACTTAAGTTTTAATGTAGCTTTTCCCTGCCAAATCCTACCCACATTTAATTTTTACCCCCATGAGCCCCTCCTGGGGGGGGAGAAGGGGAGACCACTGAAAAGAGGGTTCATGGGGTCAAGTGACATATCATTCGATTCACCGTTCAAAATTCTGTCGAATGATGTACATATTGTATTTCTAAAGTAGCCAGGGAATAAGGGCCACCAAACAGACTCAAAAACCAATGTGGCGTTTTAGTAGTTGTCTTTGTGAGGCGCAAACTTTACCCAATAATCACTGTTTCTCCAGCTAGAGACGACGGCTGACTTCTGCGACTGAAGTTTAATACGGTTAAAAGCCAATGCTAGTACTGCTACTCAATTCCTGCAGGTAGGACGACGCCTCTACCTACTTTACCACTGACGACCGTCAACCAGGACGAAACGCAACACTCGGGCCAATACCAACCAGTTTTATGACGCAGTTAGAAATTAGCCAAGGAAGACGGAGTAAATGTTATCTAGTGATCAAATCAACAAGAGAGGAATTCTTCTAACCTGACTTATTCATTTTTGCCAATTGCAATTGAAAGCATGAAAGTGGAATCGAATGGAATGGAATAAGTGCATAGAGATGTGGAAGAAAGGAATGTCAGGGATTCTGCTTTGTTCTTGGCCAGTTGAGGGTTCCACATGGACATAGACTAATTCAGTTATGAATGCGATGATATAAAATTCAGAAATACCTCAAAAAATACTAATAATAGATGGGTAGACAAATAAAGCATGAGGGAAGGGCCCTTTAACGAACTTTTGGTATAAAATCTTTGTCACAGTGTCCTTCATGCATATACTTCGAGGTTGGCTGGGTTAGTGACATTGCATTGCCTGCATGGCATTTTTTGAAGTGTCAATTCAAATCTTATGCAAATCAGTTTGACTTAAATTTTTTAATTTAGCTGGAAATTTTGTAGATAATTTAGTTTATTTAAAAAGAATAACTTTTTTGCAGTTTTTGTAATATATAAATAATGGTTTCGGCCTATAGCTTAAAAGTACGAGATACACAATTCTGAAACAGATTTACAACTTGACAAAAATTCATTATTTTTCAATTCTAAAACTGTATAAATACTTTAAAAGTATAACACACTTTAAAACTTTCACACCTTAACTTATTCGTTTCATACTAAAAACTAAAATCCAGAGGAATAGGAACTTGAGAAAGTTTAAATACTTTAATGGAACATAATGGTATGGTTTTAAATTTAAAAGGTAACTTTATAATGTACAAAATATATTCGGACTTCTTTAAATTGCACATTCCATTCATTCCATGAAATACACCCGATTTCAATGATTATAAGCCCTGAATTCTACTATTAAAACCTTTACAAGAAGTTTAGCATTAGTTAAAGACTTTGAAAAATGTATCGCTCTAACTTTGTTAACCAGAAAGCATGTAAATTATTATCTACAAAACTGCAAATAAAGGGTTTGCGAAATGTACCCACAATCAATCATATGCGATTTAATAAATTTTAACTAAAAAACGAAAAGCAGTCCTATTTATGTTCACTAATAACAAACACTATAAAATTAGCCTATTGAATTATTTTAATGTTCCGCAGGGCGCCAGTTCGATTTTTCCTGAAAATATACAATAAAAATTTTAGAAGATTTCACTTCTTCGTTTTTAACAAAAACCAGCTCCTTCTTGTTTTCATTGGCTCGATTTCCTAACGACTTAATCTTGCAAATTAGTTCCATGCCGTTTGTTGATCCTATTTTGTGGTCGGGCTCAAGATCCTTGTTGGAATATGTAGCACTTGCTTCAGAAGGTTTCTGTTATTGAAATTACAAAATATTCCAGATACTTTTAATTTGAGGAATAGTCTGCATTAAGTACACAGAGAACCTCTTTTTATAAGCTCGATAAAAATTAAACCCGCAGTTAAAGGATGCATTTGTGGTTAGAACTTTCCATGGTAAAGATCATTTTTAATTTCACACTTGTACTCCTACAACTTTTAAAATATGTGAGAATAATTTCATTTGGTAGCTCAAATAAAAATTATCGTTTCATATTGACAAAATGGAACGATTTCAAAGGGAAAAAGCACGTGTACCATTTGACTAGATAGAAAGGTGGTAGGAATTGCATGGCAATAATATAAAAAACATTTTATCCTTACATTTGTTGATCTCCTTTGTCTACCAGCATTTCTGATGATGAGTCGTCTCCCTTCCTGTTTAGGCTTCGGAAGTTCCTCATAATCTGCAATGAGAGTTTTACACTCTGTAAGGATTTGTAGAGGCTCCCAAGTAAGTTCATCGCTGAATTCCCACATAATATTTAAAATTATTACGAATGCCTCCCTTATTGCATAAATGTAATATAAAGGGTCAGGAGTTAAAACTTTATAGGATACTTACCGCCCCACCCATTTTACTTGATATTCTATTTGTCCATTATCATAGACTCTCTTGTCAACAATTGATTCACCAATATAAACTCCAGCTGGCCATTCGTATTCACTACACTCAGATTGAGTGTCCCCTTCAGACCCCTTCAGTTTCTTCTTAGCCCCACCACTTTTCTCATAATTTTTTAAAGCGAGTTTACAACTGTCCAAGTTTTCTATGGGTTCCCATGTCATCTCGTCATAGGGGCTGAAAAAAATTTATACTTAGAATCACCTGTATTATTGGATTTAGTGGAATGTAAAACGTGTATGTTAAATTACTTACTATCCCATCCATTTTACTTGATATTCAATTAGTCCGTTCTCGTTAAATCTGTGGTTAACAATAGCGTCGACAACATATTCATCTTCTGGCAGTGAGAGTTCCTCATCACCACTAGATTCCTCAATGCTGCTTAGACGACTTGATCCACTGGATGACCCTATTGGAGTATCATCGTCTGATATTACCATTTTCGTTTTAATCTCCTCAGTGCCATTATCTGTAATCCTGGGTTTACACATGATCAAGTTTTCTGCGTTTTTCAATGATATCTGAAGGATGCTACTACCAGAACTGCTTGATGAATCATCAGATGTGGAACCAATATTGTCTGGCATGTTTCTTTTTCTTCCCTTATTTTTTTCCATTTCTTCAGTTTTAATTTCTTTGATTGTGGATGAATGAGTTTCTGGGATTGCTAAAGAATGGTGAGCAAAAGACTTAATACTGAAGAGTGAGTGCTGGCAGATTTCAGAGTTGGGTGTATGATCGGGGTTCCAGACAAAATGGTCCGAGGACAAAATGGTCTCCACAAAATGGTCTAAGGACAAAATGGTTTACCACATTATGGTCTCCACAAAATAAGAAATATCTTGCGATTGTATTTTTTTTTAAGTAAATCAGCATGTTCGGAGCACCCTCATGTAGAAACCATTTTGTCCTCAGACGATTATGTGGAGACCATTTTGTGGAGACCATTCTATGGAGACCATGTTGAGAGACCATTTAGTCCACAGACCATTTTCAGACTATGTCTCAGACCATTTTGTGGAGACCATTTTGTCCTAGACCCGTATGATCGTACGGCGTCGAGAAAGCACGAGTTACAAGAATGTTATATATCTAGTCTTCGAGTCAGTACTGAATTGAAATATAAACATTTCCTGAATTGTGACATGTAAAGCAAACTTTTCAACTATTTTGAATTTTTTCACTAAAACTTCAAAGGGGCTTCCTGTAAATTTCGCAACGCAAAAGAGGGAGAGGGTCGGAAATAAGGCTAGCAGTGTTTGGATTTACAAGGGAAGAAGGTAGTCTGAAAATTACGATATTTTTGTCTTCTGTCATTTACAAACAGCCTCGAAGAATCGAAAATTCAAATCCAAGACACTGCACTGCAAGTTATATAGCTGCTGGAACTTTGGTTGCAAGAAATGCTAATAAATCCAACGTAAACATGTAAATCGGTCACTTCATGAGACCATTTTGCTTGCCCTTTTAATCTTGTCAAGCCCTATTTATCTCTGTATTCGACTTCTAAGAGGATTCAAACACACACCATCATTGTATTTTAGTACGGCAATACTAAATCCGTAATTGTCAACAGCCTTGAGCATTTGGGTCCATAAAAGTTGTAAAAGGGAATTTCTTTAGTAAACCAAATCTGTAGAATGTCTAAGAATAACAGCTTTTGTGATCAGAAAGTGGGTGATGATGAATTAAAAGATTACTGCTTAACTGATCTGAAAAAAGTTGACAAGTTCCACGATGCATACTCATCAAATAAAGGAGCGGATGCGGAGGTAGACGACGACTTCTCATCTACTAAGGCAGAGGATGGTTCTGATATAGATTGGGGTTCAGACACGTAAGACACGAGAAACATTTTAAAAGTAGACACTTTATTTTATTAATTGTTTCATGATCCTTCTTACTTTTTGGCAAAAAGGACTCCTTAGAACTAAAATAGTTGCTAAAGATCTTGTCCTAGAAAACTCACTGTTTTGCTTCATTGTATAAATGGTAACTTTAATTTTTGGTATTTTAAGGGAGAACAGGGAGGACATTGCAGAAGAATTTTCAAACAAATTGAAGATTGTACAAGAAGAAATGAGCGAACTCGTTTTAAATAGCAAAAAGAGGAGGCGTCAATTTTCAGAACCCCAAGAGATGGATGCTAAAGCTAGCAATGCTAAGAAACCTGTTAAAGAACTTGATTTTAATCGATTTGAACAGAATTAAGCTAGAACATTTTATTAATTTTGAATCAGCTGAAGTCATCATCAAATTATGTACAAACTTTACTAGAGAACGAAGAGAGCATTTTCTTGCTATTATTTGAAGACAAATGAAATTATTGATTCCTTTGATATTCAAGAATGACTTCGTAAAGGAAAATGCTCAATATTATTTTAGATATAGTTTTTACATTTTTATTAAACTTCTGACCACCTTTCGGGAAATTAAATATAACCCCCCGGTAATTAATATTAGAATACGGAGAAAGTTTAAGGGCTCTACTCTGTTTGGAGTTTATTCAAAAAGGTTTTTTAAAGTCAGAATGCATTTTTACTATACATGCTTCCATTTTTCTTAAAGTTTGGTACTTTTGTGTGTTTCATTCATATAAATATATCATAAAATATATCAGTAAGTTCTTTATTAAATCGTTTTATGTCTTTAAGTTTGTTAGATTTAAAGTGTGCAAATTACTCATAGCTTTGGTTTGGACAGTATTATTATAAAAAGGTCAAGGTAAAATCAAATCTGTTTCAGAATTATAATGCGCTTGCATGTTTTTTAAGCCCTGTTACAACTTTGCAGAATTTCTGATTAAAGGAGACAACCTTTTTGCTTTAGAATTTAATGTACACTCTGGTATGAATGTTATTAAATTGTTTTTAGAAATAAATTCTCGGATTTGCTGAAGGTTTAGCAAGTGTTGTAAGCAAAATATAATGTTTTATTATTTTCAATAAATGCTAAGAAAGAAATTAGAAATTGCCGATAGGATTGACATAATCTGTGAATTAGCATACACACCACCATGCAGTAAACGGATATCTGAGGTAGAACCCTCATGATGACTCATCAGTTGGTACCTTAACGTATTTCATTCATTTCGTCTGATCTGAAATTTTTGTTTAAGACATGCTAATTTATTCAAAACTGTCCTACTCTTAAAACGATTAAACGAAGTTTTCCTGATTTGCATACCTCCATTGAATATCGTTATTTTAACACTAATTCAACAATTGTCTGCTTAGGTAATACTCCAAAAACCAAAGAGAAGAAAACTAAGAAAAGCTAAGATGTCTGATCAAGGGGAAAGGTGAGGGATGAGGAATGGGTACAACTTGAAGTAATAGACTGACCCGAACTAATGTTTTGCATTCGTATTGAAAATCCCTTAACTAGGTACATTATATATTAGTGTATTTTTGTTCACTATACATAGGACATTTTTAAATAGGTTTTTTGAGGACTTAAGTACAATATTTAGGATGTTTTTGATAATGATGATTTTTTTTATTTGAAAATTTAAGAATATTTCCTACTTTTCTATTTTTTTCGATTCTTATTTTTGGTTTTCATCGTTTTTCGGCTAAATGTTTCATATATCATTTATGTAGGAAAAAATAAATCCTTGAGATTGTCAAGTTGTTGAATTTTTAAAAATAAAGCTAATATTATAGTTTTGTCGATATATGTTGACTTCTGATAATGAATAGACCCCGAAGACTAAAGAAAATTTACCTTGAAGAAAAAAAAGTTACCTTACATTACACAGTATTCCCTAGTACGCAGTTTAAGTAAAGTAAGACACGTTGATCATTACTTGTCTCTTTGATTAGGTACTTACTTTGGGTATATAAACTTTATCTTGGAAATGCTAATGAATAAAAAAAAAGTTCCTACCTAGTTCACTAAATTATTAAAAGCTGTGTCTCTAAAGTTAAACACTCCAGCTAAGCTTTGACTCTGATCTTATCACGCTCTTCAGTCCTGATCTCAATTTTTTCAATATTCCACCAAAGCTAAACCATTCACACCCCAAGAACAACAAAAGTAAAAACTCAAAAATTGTCAGTAGTCAAAAGTACTTGCTTCCATTAGTTTGGCAAATAAAATTCATACCAAAATAAATAAATACTGAATAAATGTAAAGGAATATAATAAAAATGAGTGACACAGATGTTCCTGACTGCTTTATTTTGAAATATCAACTTGAAGAAATCCAATCAAATAAAAACATACACTGCTATGATTTAAAATTTGTGGGATCAACAAAGTCAGATAAAACTAACTCATTATATCAACTTAATTTTCGTTCTGAATTGTAATAACTACATGGGTGATATTTTTGTTATATTTTTTAACTGCAGGAGTTCAAGGGAAACTGAACGACACATGAACATATGGTACCCAAAAGAGTTGGCAGAATACAAATCTAAACGGATCTCTCCCTACAAGTTTGCAATAAAGGAAAAGGTTTAAACATTCAAATTATTTTTAGTTTTTTAAAAATATCCTCTGTGGAATAGTGCCTACACAACGGCTTCAAATCAATTAAATCGGCCATTAAAATGTTAAACGTTGTTTAATATAGTTCTACTAATACGAATCACAGGTTGAGTACAATCCAGACGTGGTCGTTGAAGCAGTTTTGTTGTTTAAGAGGAGAAAGAAAGAGAAAGTGAAAGAAATGGATGTAGAGGAAAAGAAGAAGGAGATAAAGAAAAAGGAAGAGCAAATCAAGAACAGCAAAGTGGTAAGAAAGAAGAGGCGTGATGAACTAGAGAAATTGAGACTGGAGCTAAAGGACCTGGAAGAAGAAGGAGGAGTGGAGTGGCTGACCGCTGAAGAGATGAACCGGGACAAGTATTTTGAGGTTGTTGCATATTATGAGAAACAAGCAAGTTTTGACCAAGATGAGGAACAAGAGGGGGTTGCCCGAGTGAGACCCCAGTCAAAGACGGTAATAGAAATTAAATACCACTCCCAAATAAAAGACCTTATGGGGTTTCAACTCTTTATTGCCTAAAATCGATGAGGACGATGTTTTCCTTTTTATACCCTTTCCATTCCACTATCCCATTCAGGGTTTAAATGGGAAAATCGTTACTGGGTAATTGAAGTGGGAGTAAAATATGGTAAAGGTATTTCTACTGGGTGAGCGATGGGTGTTTGTAAATATTTTACAAACAGCCCCTTGTCGACAGCATATACTTTTGAACTTGCACTTAATTTCAGGAAGCTCAAATCTTTGAAATCATTGACGCAGTGTTGGCATTTAAAATGGAGAAGAAAGATGAAGAAGGAAGTGAGGTGAAGGACGTTGTCTTTGTGAAGGCTGAAGCGGAAGGTGAAGAAAGTAAGGTGAAGGTAGTGAAGGACGTTTTCTTTGTGAAGGCTGAAGCGAAAGGGGGAGGGGCAAACAAACGGTATCCGGAGGCTGTCATGGCATATTATGCGGAACTATTGCGGAAGCTCCCACCCCCTCAGAACGAAGAACCGGATAATGAAGGTTTTGTCACCTGGCTTCGGTAATACCAAATGCTTCTTACTTGTGACAGAAATGTTAGGTATTTTATTTTGATTATTTCTAAAATTTTAGTTCGCAAAAATTGTTTAATAGAAGCAATTGTTTTGTTCATTTGTTATTTCCTCTATAGTTGAACTATGTAATGTAGATAAAATATGATAACTTGTAACTTTTGGGCGTATTTCGTTACCCCTTGATAGTTAATAGCCTGGGTCGTGTCTCGTGTGGTACATCTATCGTCAATATGCCTATCAATGTGAACGAAACCAGTACAGAGGTGACAGGTTAAAGTCTTTTATCTATAATTTCCTTAGGTTATTTAATGTGCCCCTCGTACAAGTATTTATATTCTACATAATAATGATTATGATATAAGCTAAGCTTAAAAAATTAAGGTTTTTAATAGTTTTCAAAAACAATTCAGTTTACACTCGTTACACTACAGAGTCATTATTCTAGAATTTTTGTAATTGAAAAGGGTGTACACAGGGCCGTAACTAGGCCAAGGCGGCCAAGGCAAGGCCTAGGGGCCCAAGGGCCCGAAGGGCCCTTGGGAACCCAAAGAGTTTTGGAATTTTCAAGTTGCAACGAGGGCTGAGAAATTTTAGTTTTGTCACATAACATTTTTTTTCCAGTATGAGTTTCGCATTAGAACAATCGAGTCTACGAGTGACGGAGGAGTTGAAACTCACATTTACACAATCTGGGTAAAACTAACTCAACCTTATTTGATCGGCTTTTGATAACTAAGAAGCGGTTTCAGATACTTTTTAAGAATCTTTATGGTTTCGTACTCTTTATATCCTGCCATGTAGGTTTCTTAAGGTTAACTTTGGTTGTTGTGAGTTTCAAATTTTTCTATCCATTTATTAAACACCTTTGGTTTAAATGGATAAAATAGTGCTAATGTGCGCTTAAAAGCATTAACGTAAAAACTTTTAAGACCTCTACCTATAAGATTACATGTTCCTCTTGATTCCTGTTTTACAAACCCTCTATAATAAATCCCACATCAAGTCACCAGCTTTATTTAATGGAGAATGTGTTCATAATTAGTTAACACCATTATCAATGAAAAATTTGGTTCTATGTCGATTTGCCGAACGCTATAATGCCGAAGTCCTTTTGCCAAATTTGGGGATTTGCTAAATAATTTTTAACGAATTGTTATCATAACCAAGCAGGATATGCAAACAAGAGCTGCGAGTACGATCTGCGAACATGATCTGTTAACATGATAAGTATTCATAGTTAACTTTACTCAGAGTGTACAGACTCGTTTCTTTTACTGTCTTTGAAAAATTTAAAAAAAAATTTATCGATTGAATTACTGGAATATATTCCAAGTCCTGGAAGGAGAAAGGATTTTGTTAATAAATTTTGATACTGATATTTTTATAAGTGCTGCGTATTTTAATTAAGTCGGCAATATGATGTTCGGCATAGAATTAATTTCGGCAAAATGCATTTGGCATTTAAAATTCGGCATTATAGCGTTCGGAAAATTGGACTCGCCAATTCGACATGACACGTTTTGTTCAACCAAAAAATAATACTTTTCGCAAGAAATTTTTTCAAGAACTGTCAAGTAATGTTCGATTTGAAGCCACCCAAGTAACACGTTGAAACTAACTGTTCTTTATCAATTATCATAGAGCACAATTCGATTTCTTGCCATCTTCGTCCATGTTGGAGATGTACGAAGAATTTATAAAATAAGATCCAAGGTCCAGTTGAGTCGCAAAGATGACATTTTTAATATAACAGGCTTACAGAGCCGAGACTTGCGTTTTAGGCGTGTATATTTTAATTACGTGTAGCATGTAATTAAAAGATCAGTTTTTAGGATACAACTATGTTAATACTACTTTCGGATACCTTTAATTCGCTTCAAGATTCATTTTCTGCGTCCGCGTGGTCTATTTTTAAGCTCTTTTGGTTACAGTTAATTCTGTTGAACCATAAATACCTGTTTATATTTCAATTGAAGTGAAAATAATATTTCTCAAGAAGTCCAATTTCCTAAGAATGACTGGCAGGGTTAGCAGTGCTCAATTAAATCGGAATGGGCTTTAAAAATTCATGACGATCAATTATTTAAAAAAAAATTCCGAATATTAAAGCGAAAAAAACGAAATATCACTTAACGCAAAGGTTGACTTATATACTAACCTTTTTTAGCCTCGTAGATTTAGTCGGGCACTAGTTCCGACTGATTATCAAATTTGTCGTGATAATGTTAAGGGCCCAATCAAGTGGCCTGCCTTGGGGCCAAATTTTTCTAGTTACGGCACTGGGTGTACAGTGTGACGTGTGAGGTTTATAGTGATGGCATTCATACTTCACATTTTTTGTTTTCATATGGTTGTTTTTGGTAAACTGGGTTGGATTATTTGAAATGTGCTTTTCCGTACTATATTTTTAGGAGAAATTATATGCTTCAGAATTGTACACATTTAATTTTTAGCATGAGCAATACAAATGAAAACTTAATGCCATAAGTTTGATCCTTTTTTATTTTTAAATTTATAAAAAATTTTATTTTTTTATTACTTTTTTTTACTACATTATAGACCAAATTCTAACACACAACGAGACATAATTGATCAATAAAATTAGTATTGTTTGAGAAATAATTGTTTATTGTTTATTTGAAGAACTTCTTCTCAGCACAAAATGGTTGACATCAAATTAGGCTTGATTTGGTCGGATGTTTAGTTTAAGCTTAAGGTAACATGAAAGGTTCAGAAAAATATTATTTGAAAGTCATATAAACTTCCTATGCACATACATATTACGTACTGCTCCTAAATTATGAAACAGAGTTTCTTAAATTCACAAAAAGGGTATGAAAAATCACGAACATTTCTTAAACGGTCTATATTTGTTTTAATCTATCATGAGCACTAACTAAAAATTGATTTAAGAAATATAAGAAATGTGCAAGGACGTCCAAGAAAGGTCCAAAGATGAGGTACAAGATAATCTCTTTATATCCCCTGGATTTCCAATGGAAAGGATTATTTCTACGGTAAAGCTAGGATACTAAAAAAAGGTCAGAAAGTGGAACATTGTGTCAAATGGCTGGGATATGTCTATAGTAGCTTTAAGCTTTAACTTACTAATATGTAAACTTCAAAATTTACTTATAAGCTGTAAACAAACATGGCCTTACAATGGCATACAATTCCTTTTTACAGGCCTATGCTCATTTTCATTTTTTTTAAATAATACATTTTTTGAGCTGAAAATTTATGCTCGAATTCAATTTTGATCTTGGACTTGCTCAAAATAAATTTTTTCCGCAGTTTTTGGCCCCTATCATCAAGATGAAGTGAAGGGATACAAAATTGTACAATTTTTCTTTCACATCATGATATTATAAGGATTTCACATCGTCTGAGGATTTTTTTTGCCCCAACCACACCCCCTTCGCGTTAACATTCACCCTTCGGCCCAATAGTGTACTGTTGTTGGTCTCTAGTACGCATTACTAGAAGCCAAAGTAAACAACAAGTTTTGACAGGAAGATTCCCCCATAAGAAACATCAATCCTGCGAAAACACCATGAAAGCATAAACAAGCTAGCCCTAGCTCTGAGATTCTTTGCGCCCATATGATTACAACCAAACACAGCAGTATAAGACAAATCCCGTATGCATGTAGAGATCAATGTAATGTAGGTAATATAATAATAATGTGCAACAGCATTTAAACTATTGACAATTTGAAGTTCCAAATCAAACTGACCTGCGGGTAAATTTTGATTCATAAGTATTAGAATTAAATCTAGGTCAAAATAAATAGCCAATATCACATGTGTGGAAGATGCCTAAAAGCCAAAAAAGTCCTATACCTTTACTAAAAAGCCCTAGGTAGCGATCGAACTTAGCCTAAAAAACATTCTCACCAGGCTTTAATTTTCAATATCCTGCTCAATTATTTGCGATATTCGCATTTTTTCCAAATAAATTAATAAAATACAACATTCAGATAGTTTTAGCTAAAACCTGTGTGATTTAACTTTTACTGTATCATTTAAGCAAACCCCTCCATATAATAATATAATTAAGTTTGTAAAAACGTAAAAATTTAATAGTTAACAAACTAAAGAATTACAAAAATATCAATGAGAAATTCTTTAAGATTATAATCTACAGAGTAAGTCTAACTATTTGTTGACAATAAAACAAATAAATATTAAAATATGTAACTGTATATGTACAAGAAACGAATAAAACCAAATAAAATAAAGCGAATTAAATTAAATTACAACTTGATTCATCAACATAGTGGGAAGCAAGGGAATAAAAATTAAAATTAATAATCATGACATCCAGGATAGGATGATAATATATTTAGCCTGCAGGAGGTAGTATTGGGTATCATTCTAATCAAATTTGTTACCAATCCATTTAGCAGTTGCATCCAGGCAGGAGGGCTTTTGGGTTTTTTAATCATAAGATGAAAATGTCTAAAAGAGTGGATACAAAGGAATCCAATTATATTTTGGGCGTCGGATCTTCAAAGCCCGCATGTTTCTCATAAAATGCAATGACAACTTGGGGACACTTCACATTGGCATCTTTTGAACGCACGAAGTCAGCATCCAAAGAATTTTTCCACTTCATGAGAAACCATACTTGTCCAGAAATTAATGTCATTGTGAGGACTTCTTCAGGCTCAAGACCTCGATCAAATCCTTGAGCCTCAGCACCAAGTCCCTAAATTATTAGAGTTCCATTAAAAAAAGGTACATTAAATTAACCCAATAGCTTAGTTAAACATTACCTTATAAGGTAATATCATATTTGTACTATTTCTTACCCTTAATGGACTTGGAAGAGAAGTGTTGACCTTTTTCTTAACCTTGGATTTGTCGCTCTGGGCTAATTTGGGCTTCCGATTGAAATTTGGAATAGATTTGGGAACTTTACAGAAATGGGGTTTGGATTTTTTTACATGAATCTTGCGCTTGTTTTTAGCTGGACGCTGTTGACTACTTGTACTAGGCCTAGGCGTATTTTTTTCCTTGGATTGAGGCTGGGAATTTGTGTTTCCAGTCGACACTCGTTTTTTCATCCCATTTGCCTGCTCTTCTTCATAAGCTTTTAATTCATTTGGGAAGTTTTCTAAGAGGTGGTCTCTTGTCTCCCAAGTATTTTCCTCTCT
>JAQGBU010000672.1:0-21557 GCA_034698605.1 Isotoma decorata
CTGAAGAAAAACCCAAACCTGAAGAAAAACCCAAACCTGAAGAAAAACCCAAACCTGAAGAAAATCTCAAACCTGAAGAAAAACCCGAGCCCGAAGAAAATCCCAAACCTGAAGAAAATCCCAAACCTGATGAAAATCTCGACCTTTAAGAAACAAGTAAGATTATTTTTGCTCGGGAGCCGTTAATTGACATTGTGGCAAAAATTGTATTTACGCTGCTAATTTTCATAATTATTTTAATATTATAGGTAAGTAGGATTCTGACACACAAACTGCTGCTGGTCCGTACCAATCATTCAAAAGTTCTACCAGCGACACGTTTTTTAAAACCTTCTGTTTTAACTTTTTATTAAACCTTGCTTTTGATAATTGCTTCAATTTTATTGAAGCAAGTTTAAAAATTCTTTGTAAATAATGCACCTAAATTTTATGTTACTCTTTTATACTATTTGTATCACATTCATCTTTAATAACTTGCTCTAATTATCAATACGGAAAGTTATGCCTATAAGTTCGTCAATCTTTCGTGTAAATTTTTTAATTATTGAACAAATTTAAATGACTTGATTTGCTCCTTTTTATCAACAAATATGGTTCTTATAATGTAAACTATTTTCCTTTATGACTTCATTTATCGTTTTTGAATTGCCAAGCATAATTATCTTCAAGCCGAGAGTTTGAAAGCAGATCATAATCCATTTGAAGAAAATTAAAAATGTATTTGGTTATTGTTAAGAGTGCAAATAATGTAGTAGAAAGGTGCAGTAACTTCATTTCTCAATTGGGCTATTAGCATTTCCGGTATCCTTTTTGAGATCACAGGAGCATTATCAAATTAATATAGCTTGTTGTATTTGATGTTGCTAGTAGAAGTTTATTTTTCTTAAGTTTGTCCATATTAGAGTTTTCTGTGGAACGACTTCAGAAACCGCTCTTCAAAAAATCCGACTATAAGTTTTTAAAGATATGGATAACACGTCAAGAAATACTTTACTATGGGTTTTATCCGTAATATCTTCACTTATTTAACTCACCTCAGCGTTTTCACTCTCTTTTAAGGATTGAAATCTCTTGTATGTTCACATTTTCCTCAGAATTAGTAACATTGAAGACGGACTAAAACCTAAAATTAACAGTATTAACTTCATTGAAATCCGTTGGATTCAATCTTCACTCAAGTCCATCATAAACTATGTTTACATTCCATTTTAATCAGTAGCTAAACTTGCACAGGATTTTGAGCAATTTTAATCTCTCATTTATGCATTTTTCATTTAGTAACTTGAAACAAAGGTGAGTAATCATGAAGAAGGATGCATAAGAACAAAGTGTGAGCAATTTTGTGAAAAAATTTTCATCATTCAATAGGGCACTGGTAATTGTTCTAAAGGATTTAGCATTTAGCAATTAAAGTTGAAAGCAGGGAGACCATTCGTATGTAAAAGAGAGAAGATTAATGCATCCGTGTGAAATACTTCAGAGACTCCGCTGATTAAAAAAAAAATGTCCAACGAGCTGTCAAATTTGGTACAAGTAGTAGACGTAGTTAATTCCTGTTCTAATATTCATACATCACTTTAATGACCGATTTTATGGTAGAAATATTGAACTCATTTGAATGGATACATTCTTTTTACGAAATGTCACAATGCTTAGTATGTCATTGCTGCACCCTCGTCAATAAGTCAGAAGTAGCTTGGTCTAGGACACTCCACTATACTATAGATTGGCGTTTGTCTCAAAACATGAGGGGTTGAGCTCACTAGTGGAGTCTACATTTCCTTAGCAGTTAGTTTACACAGCAAATATTTTAATGTAGCGGAAGCGGAAGTACAGAAAGAGATGGACTTTATAAGTGGACTGAATGCTACGATTGTTTACTAGTTACCTATTTCTGCTACGTACTTCTGCTAGGAAAAACACAGTTTTACTTCCTAGCAATCTTATTAAAGACATTGGTATGGGGAATTATAGGTAATTTTATTCTCCACCTTTCATCTCCCCACACTTCATCCCCTACCTATTTCATCCCATTCTAATTACTAATTTTCCATTATAATTCCTAAACCATAAAAAGCAATGAAATTGTGGCCAAAGCTATCCATATTTTGAGTAGGTATTTGTTAGCTCATTAGATTCGAATTATACTGAGCTAGTTTAATGTTGATTTGATGGGGATGAAATGTGGGGGGGGGGAGAGGGCAAATTGGTTGAAAGCAGGTATGGATCTCCATTCACAGTATTTTTGCACCCACTGGGCCTCTGTGAAGACGATTCTTTAACTGTATTGAAATGGCAATACACTGAATTAAAATAATTTTAACAATTCCTATGTAAAAATATGAAAAGCAACCATTTTGCACCGATTCTCTCATTTTAAAACCTAAAGTGATACCATTTGTAAGTAGAGCTTAATTATTTCAGCTTTCCACATCCCATCGTCTTATTTGGACGAACAAAAGAGATTAAAAATGAAGAAACTCTAGAAATGCAGTAATTGAGGAGGAAGTAACAAGGAAGTACACAACAAATAAAGGACTTATCTAACTCCATAAGTGTATATAGTGGAATTTTTATGCAAAATTAAATTTTATCAGAAAAGATAAACTTTCATTCAACTAGCAAACCGAAGCTATTCATCTTCCACGTGCAAAATTCATGGTTTGAGATTTGGCCTTTAAACTTTATTCTTCTTCAATTTTTTCGACATTCATTTTGAAGAATTTTGCTTGTAAAACGTTAGACCGGAACTGTTGCCTTTTTTATTATAATTTCCTGCCTGCGTATTGAGTCTTACAGGGATTGAGTATAACAGAATATTTCATAAATATAATATATAAAAACAATAAAACATTTATAACTGGGTCTAAACCACAACACAAGAAAAAATGTCGACACCAAACTCGGACCCTGGTGACCTTTTGAAGGGCTACGAATCAGACACAAGATCCCCTGAATTAAACGCTGAGTCAAGCAATGAGTTGGATTCGATTACTCCAAAGTCAATTCGTGATATACTAAATGATCACGGAAATATACTAACTCAGTTGCAAACGCAAAACAACGAATTAAAGGAAATCGTCACTGACATTCGGGGCCAACACATTCAAATTTTGAATCACATTACTGACCTTTCTAACCTCATTTCGAAGGATAAATCACCTAAAGCCAATCCCCAATCTGAAACCGACACCGTAGTTTCTGGTCAGTCAGAACAATTTCCCAAACCTCAAGAAGCTGTTGCAGGTGAAACTAATTTTTTAGTTAAAACTCCGCTCTATTTCAGTTGTTATTAGAACTTTTACAAATTATAGGGAACTTGGGAGATGTGTATTCTACAACCATTTCGGGTAACACTGCATCTGAAGGGACTTCTGAGCCCGAACATAATTGTACAGGTAATACAATGGGTTTTTTACGTGCCCTCAGTTTTTGTTTTTAAATTTCATAGAGCTTTCATTACGCACTAATTTTCCAGATGACTTAGCGGACAATACTTCTACAACCACTTCAGTTAATGTACATTCTGAAGATAATAACAAATCTGAGATAAAACTAGAGCCGGGTTCTAGTGTGGCCCCTTATTCCGTAGATGTTGTTGGTAATGGAAATCCTCAAATTATACAAGCCCATCTTTTATTATATCTTGTTGCTTGTTGCTGCTGCTTTTAAAACTTTTCATATTATCAAACTTACTTAATACTGGGAATAATTCTGAAGCAACTATATCTTGCTAATCTATGTAGATTTATTACAATTGAAAAAAGTATCAATATTTAATAATATCATCTTTTCAAAATTTGCAAATGATTTTTTACAGATAAAAATGATTCTACTGGAGAAGACGTTGTTACTGTAAATCCCATTTCCATTGAAGATAGGGGAAGCGTTATTAGTGGTAGGGATTTTTGACCTTCATGCACTCGGTCTTGTCACTCTTCTATTCATCTTCCATATTATGCTATAATGTAAAATGTAACAAGTTGTGTGTGTCAATCTCCGTGTTTTAAGAATTTGAAACAAAAACTCTTCTTTTGCTTCTAATGTCACAAGCACAATATTTTAAATTTTTCAGAAACTAAAAAATATGATTTTCAATGTATAGAATTGCTTGTGGTTGACGAAGAAACGCAAAATACGGCTTCTTCGTTGAAACCCATTCCCGAAAAACTGTGCTTCCTTTGTAACAAAGTCGCAACACTTCCACCATGTGAAAATTGCACTTCCAATAGTAAGACTTTAATATTGATTCACACCGATTTGTTATCAATTCACTAGAATATTTTTATATCTATTTCAGAAGTGTTGCCAAAAGAAGAGATACCTCCTTACTGTGGACAAGCTCACAAAGATTTACATGAGGCTTGCGGCCATGATAAAAACTGTTGTGGCATCAAAGCATCCAAACTGGGTCAGTGTCACTAATTATACTTTTTTTTGTTAAGCGAAGTTCCACTTTCATTACTTTGAATTATAAAATCCCGATAAAAGAATTCTTATATTTATTTTGTTTTCTAATGTTTTCTAGGGTGGAAAGAAGTTCGGGGTATTGAGGGAATAAATAAGGGCTTACCATATTATGTAGCCACAAGGGACCTTCAACCCGGACACCGCATTTTTACAAAAAAGGTAAATTGCATCAAAATATCATTTTAAAAAACTTCATAAAAACTTCATAGATTGAATCTGTTTTCAGCCTTTATTCACTTCTGCGAAACCGATTGAGCCCAATGCCCTTTATAGCTTTAAATTCCAAATTAGTAAGCTGGGGTCATACATTGCGGAAAAGAAGTTGACGTGTCAATCATGCATCGTTTGCTTCGAGCTAATTGTGTATGGAGAATTAATTGAAGATCCATTACATGGAGTTAGAATGCACAAGTGCCTAGATTGTGGTTGGCCTGTACATTCACCTCATCCTGATGCTCGGAAACTGTGCAAGAATTCTTGTCAAAAGGTACCAAGTATTTATTAATTATATTATAGGCAAGCAACCTTTTCTTAAGTCCTAGTGGATGGATGAATTTATTTCTTTGGTGACCTAATAATTCAGAAACACGAGAAAGAATGCAAAACATTAGTTCAATATGGCTTACTGTGGGATTCAGCAGAACCATATTCGTATTTATACTTGGAGGCCTTGCGTGCAGTATTAGATCCAATTGTACGACAGAAATTATTAGCTCTACCTTTTCATAGAAGAACGGTACCTCACTTTGGAAATACCTTTAAGTTTGTGAGAAAAGTCTGCCATCAGTCAGACGTTTCGGATGAAGATCTGAAAAGAATCATCAATGTGATACATTCGAACAAACTCCTTTCTTCTTTGGCTTATTTCTCGATTAGGAAGAAGTAAGCTCTTGTTTCTATTCTTAGTTTACTTTTCAATTATGTAATAAACACAATCTTTAATTCTAGGCATAACCAGACCATTTATGAAGGAGGTCACACTGGCAGAATTCTTCCGCATGACTGTAATCCAAACTGCAGTATTCTTGTCAACCCTATAACGGGCGAAACAACATTCAAAACTCGTCGTACAGTTAAACAGGATGAAATGTTGACGATCAACTATGTCGTCGATGCATTTCCTCAACCCATTGATCAACGTGCTCGTTATTTAAGGAACCGTCAAATCGATCATTGCAGTTGTGCAAAATGCAAAGACGGCCAAGATTTCACATCGGCAATGAAAGAAAAGAGGCAAACAAGCAGAGAGGGTATTTGGAATCACAAGAAAAGTTGCCGTTCCAAATATCTAATGCCTTATTCGACACGTCTCCAAGAAAGTAAACAGGCAGGTACATCAAAAAGCACCCAAGCTCAACTCCATGCAAACAAACGGGATCAAGGAAATTCTGACAAAAATAACATCTACGTTTGGCAGTGCGACTTTTGCAAAACCGATGGGCCGCGTATGGAACAAAGTGTAAGTTGTTGAAAAATGCGTTTGGTTGGATTTTATGAAAGTTCTGTTCTTATTGCATGGAATATTTTGTTATTATTTAATCTTTTACAGATTTCGCATGGATTAATTGACAGAATTAAAAAAGAACTCCGTCTGTTATTCAACGGACGCAAACAGGAAAACGCATACCGAGAACTTAAAGAAATAATTAAGGCACATTCTGATGTGGATCTTCATCCCGATCATTCTGTAATGATACTAGCTCAAGTGACTCTCGGTTATACGGCTGTCGAACAAATGAGAATAAAAGGAGACAGAAGAGAAGTCTTAGAGTATCACAAATATTTTGATGATGTGGATAAAGCAATTCAAATGTTACGCAGAGCCGACAACGGAAGAAGTGAGGCGTATGGTAAGTCAGGTTTGGTTTAAAAAGCATTGAAGTTAGTTTTTTAAACAACATTGTACATCTTTTCAGTATTATTTTAACGCAAACATCTACCTACAAATCTCTAGAGAAACTGGTGATAAATGTTTTTGATTATTTTAACAAGACGAGAATAATTTATAAAATGGCTTCATATATTCCAGATCTTTGGTAGTAGAGCTGTAAATTCTTATGAATGCTTCTGACGAAAGCTTCGTTTTCAGCTTTTCTATAAAACATTTTAACAAACCGACCAAATCCATGCTACGGTGTGCTCTGCAATAAGTTACCAAACCAATTGGTTCTTCTACTTAAGATTAAAATATGTCAGTTTTGTGTTATCTACAGTTTTGCTTGGAGTTTTTAACTGTTAAAATTGGTCGCGAAATTGAATGCATTTTAATTTCAAGAAAACTAAAACATTACAAATAAGATTTTACATGCTAAAATTACCCCGTGGAGAGATGGGATTTTTATCTTCTGAAAAGGTTACTACTGCAGTATTCCATTCAGATGGAGGGACTGATTGTAAATCATCCATCAATTTAGTGATAAATAATCTAGCGATTGTTAAGCAGTCAACGATGCAAAAAGTACGCATTCTGTGGATAATGCCCGTTGACAGAACTAAAATAGTGTTACGACACCCTTGTGTTTTTCCAACGATCTTAACTACTCGACGTACCTTTTAACTTACCTTGAGTGTTTTCATTCTCCTTTCAGGCACCCTCTTGTACTGTCACACTCTGCTAAAGATGCGTCACCTTGCTCAAAAAAGAAACATCAAAAAGAAAAACCGCAACCCTTCTGAACATGAGTTTAAAACTTCTTACGAGTCAATCATTAGGTTAAAATTGTGTTTAACTGCTTATTTTCTTGAAATCAGTTGTCCTAAACTTTTTATCATTTCATTTCGTAATTACTTTTCTACACACAGGGACTTGGAAGAAAGTTGGGAGATCATCAAGAACAATCCGTATCTTACAGATACAGATATAAATCGAGACATTCGTCTTTTCAAACTCTATAGCCAGGAGTTAGAAAGCTATGTTTCGTCAAAGTCATTCCAGGAATCCATGCTTGAAACGTTTCGTAAAAAACAGATGGAAAGCATCGAAACTGCACAACCAGATCCTTTTAGTGGTTCTTGGTATCTGTAAGTTCAAAAAAAAGTTAGAGCCCAGAAAGAACATATTTGATAAGAACATTTGATAAGATTTTGAATTTTGTTTAGATGCAGAGTTAAATCGGATGTGATGGCTGATTCCATAGAAAAGATGAATGCAGATATTAATGGACCTGGTGCATTCGAGGAAGGAAATTTGGTGAAGCAAGAATTATTAATAGACCCACATGTCATTTCTGGGGCTTTTATTCGTGCACTATATAGCTTTTGACAGTGTCGAGTAAATACCCTTGAGGGTTTAAATTTATTGTTGGGTTAAACTCATACAGTATGTTAGATTTATGTTATATAGTATATGTGTTGCAAAATACTTTAGAAGTAAAAATATTAAATAATATCCAATGAAGTTTTCCTCCCGGCCTTGGGAGCTGTATATTGTAACAGTAATTTTTATTAATATTTATTCATTGTGCTTGATAGCAATGTTAACTCTGTCTTGGTTATTTTTAATTAACGAAAATGTTACAAAATGAATCTATTTGATCTCATGTCTCGTCCAATGATTTGTACCAAATTTAGTTGCCTGCAAAGGCATTAGCAGACATAGAAATTTTTACAATGATTTCAGGATTTAAACCCTTTACATTTAAGTGCTATGATGTTCAAAATGATTTCCTCTTAATTTATAGTAATCAGCATCAAATAATCAGCTCAATTGGTATTCTGTATGCTCATTTTGACCTAAGAGTTGGGCTAATCTTAAGGTTAATGATTAACCTCCATTCAAAGCAGCTGAATCATACGAAACTACACCTCAGGCTTATTCTTCCTTGGAATTAAAGTCGGTCTCAAAATGTTTGAGTAATTTATGCGACATTTCTTACTCAAAATGTACAAGACAATGTGTATGCCTTGTTTTATCGTCACCGCCGCGTCGAGATTGGCAACGCATTTAAATGAAGGTAAGCACTCAATCGATAAAGTTGAAAAATCTTCAGATTTGTGCACAAGACTCTTCTGGTCCACATGCATGAAATGTAGTAGTAAATATTACCACCAACACTTTATGTATTTTTCTTTACTTTTTCAACAAATCCTTGAATAATTTTGCCATTCTTTACAACAAATCCCTGCAAACTATGCTATTAATCGCATTAAGTAAATAAAATATTTTAGTTTGTTTGCATTTCAAGTTTACGTAATTTAATAATTTGTTATTTGTCTGGTATATTTTTACTGTCCTACTTACCCCCGTTATATTTCATCGGGATGCCAATACTCATTAGCTAAAAGAATCACGCAAACAAACGCACCAATATCATGTTTCTTGCATTTGCAACAATCGTGACAAAAGATATGGCCTTCTCACATTATTTTTAGTTTCAATTTCTACCTGAATTTTTAATTGTAAGCGTTAAACGAGAGTTAGTGCAGTTCAGACTAGGTCATATTCAGTCTTCCTGTAGCAAACGAGCTGAACGGAACAACATTTATAACTGCGTCTAAAATATAATTTACGAAGAAAAAATGTCTGCAACAAATTCAAAACCTAGTGACAGTTTTAAGGGTAAGAAATCTAATAAATCAGACGATGGAATCCAAGAATTTAACGCCGAGTCAAGCAACAAGCTGGATAGCCCAGAGACAATTCGTGAAATACTACATGACCACGGAACTATACTAACCCAGTTGCAAAAGCAAAACAATGAATTGAAGGAAATTGTGAGTGACATTCGGGATCAACATATTCAGATTTTGGAAGAAATCATTAATCTTAAGCTATCTAGTTTGCATTCTATGGGCAAATCCTTTAAAGAAACCCCTGAAGCTGTAAAACATTCCAAAGTGGAAGAAAGTTCTACAAGTAAGTTTATTTTTGGTCGGGAACCATCAACTGAAATCGTGTTCTTCATGGTATTGAAGTTATTAGATTTCATGATTCTTTTGAAATCACAAGTAATAAGGATTCTAATAACATTTTTATTACTCGTCACACTGAAGAATCTTCAACAGCTGAAAAAGCCATTACTGGTAAAACCATATTTCTGTAAAATTTATGCTGGTTTTAAATGCTACTAGAAGGTTTACAATTTCATAATAACTTCTTTGTTTTCGTAGTAGACATCAACTTATCGTTTTTGAAAAATAGCGTACTTTGCATCACTCAAAAGTTAATGCACCATAAAACTTTTTCCGCATTTATTGGCTGAAATATTGTCATTTAAATTTATAGATGTGCATAATTCTGGCGAAACACCCGATACAAGTTACTTATTTAGCCGAACCCTATCAACTAAATCCAAAGTAAAACTCCGACCACGAGCAACTTCCCAACCTGAAGCCAGTAAGACTGTTTTGCTTATCTAAAACCATCAATTGAAATCGTGTCGTGGGTTTTATTTTATACTATAGCTTTCAAAACTGATAACATTTCATAGGAAAGAATGGTTTTGGCACAAAAATTGCTAGTATTCCTGCGTCTCAATCAACTGAACAAATAAGTGAGGTTAATTTTTTGTTAATTTTTTTGTTTTTGGTATTTCTATAGAAAATTGTTTTTGATTAATTCTTTAATTATAGGTACGAAGGATTGTAGCAAATACGTTTCTAGGCCCTCTCCATTAACTTTCAAACATGCAGGAAGTTCTACAAGTAAGAATTCAGATTCAATTTTCTCTTTTTCGAATTTGATTGAAATGTAGTTATTGCTTTAACTTTTTGGGTAAGAAAGATTCTGACAAACATGATTATGGTCCTTCGCAATCTGCTCTCAAATATTCATACATTGTTAAAAGTTATATTATATTTTCTGTTAAAAATGAATTAGCAGGTTTTTTGACAGACTTTTTGGAGTTAGTAATCCTCGCTTATGAAATTTCCTAAAATGTGAATAGGTACAAACGGTACTTCCAAAAAAGTGATGATTCGCGTCAAACTAATGAGAAAAATGTGGAAAGGGATACAAGTGAGAGTTTTTGTTAATTTTTGGTTTTTTGAATATCTAGTTTAATTTCATTTTGTAGAAAAGAGAATTTCGAACACAAAAGCTACCCGGACCGTTCGACCAACTGGCAAGCAAGGAAGAAGTACTACAGGTGAGGCTTTCTTTGTTAATCTTTCCTTCTTTTTGCTAATTTTAGCGAAACTTACTTTTTATCTATTGTTTAATTCGAAATTTGATAATTTCATAATACATGTATAGATGTATAAATTTATTAACTAAGGTGAGCTGCGTACCAAAACCATTTTGGCTAGTGCTGAATCCGAAGCGTATGGTGAGCCTGAACATAATGGTACAGGTGAAATAATGTGATTTTAACTACCCTCAGCTTTTGTTTTTTAATTTTTTTTCATAATAATACATGAATTATTCAGATGGTGTCGTACTTAATATTGCTTTAATAATTACATACATAATAATTCCATTAATTTTGCAGATGACTTAAGCAAGAAGAATTCTACAAGAGGTTCGGCTAATACTCAACTTCAGGCTGAAGAGACTCCTAAACATCAAAATGATATCAAAGGGGAAAAACATTTACTACCAGATTCTAGTGTGACAAATCCCGCAGACGATGTTGTTGGTGATGGAAATCTTAAAATTTGATAAACCAACCTCACCTTATATCTTATTATAAATGATTCTGTTAATATATTTCATAATGTTTGTTCATATACTGCAGATGATAATGGTTGTAAAGCCACGTCTGCTTCGAACATATCTTCTTCTAAGGCTTCCAAGCCTCACCGAAGTGATACAACTAGCTCAACAGCACTTCCTGTACCTACAGGAACTAATAGATCAGATGCATCAAGGACTAAAACCATCGAGGTTGTCCAGTCGCATTTAAAAGCTATTGAGGCAGATTGGAGTAGCCTACAACAACTCTTTAAAGAAGGTATGATTCCAAACACTAAACCTTCAATTGATAAACATTGATGTTTACCTGACAAAAACAAAATTTGTCATGTTAAAAGTTTACCTTTCTCCATATGATTTAGATGAGAAGGAGTTCGGAAACCAGTCAGTTAATAACGCCACAACTCCCCGGGCTAAACAGATTGATGCAAGTGAGGCAAAAAAAATCCGGTTACGAATTATATGCGTGCTTATATTTTATCCAACTTAAATTTCTAGATGGAAATGATTATGAGTCAACGAGTTCTTGGGAATCTACTGCAGTTCTCAGGAGCGAAGTAAAAAGTGTGTACAAAAAGTTTCTTTAAGCATTTTTAGCATTTAGCTATTTAAGCTTCTTTTGTTACTTTTACTTACTCACAGATTTCTATCCATTCCTTCTATTTTCCATATTTTACATTAACTTTTAGCTGCAAAATGTTTACTTCGTATTGGATTGGCGTCCAAAGTGACAAACAATATGATTTAACCCATTCCCCAACTTATTTTAATTATCAAAAATGGATTTTTAAACTCATTAGAAATGCTTGTGGAAGAGAAGGAAACACAAAACAACGTGTCCTTGTTAAAAACCATTCCTGGAAAACTGTGCTTCCTGTGTAACAAAGTCGCAACACTTCCACCATGTGAAAACTGCTCTTCCAACGGTAAGTTTTTAAAATTCATTCTTTCCACTAATATATACTCATTAAGCTAGAATCTTTTACTTTTTCCTACTATCAGAAGTGCTGCCAGAAGAAGAGATACCTGCTTACTGTGGAAAAGCTCACAAAGACTTACATCGGGTTTGCGGCCATGATAAAAACTATTGTGGCATGAAAACATCAGAACTGGGTCAGTCTCACGTATTATTTCATGTTTTGTTTCATAACTGTTCTTTATGGACCTGGAATGTCAAAAGTATTGTAAAAGGTTTTTTGCAGATTTACTTTGTTTTCTAATACTTTCTAGGGTGGAAAGAAGTTCGGGGTACTGAAGGAATAAATAATGGTTTACCATATTATGCAGCCACAAGGGACCTTGAACCCGGACATCACATTTTCACAAAGAAGGTACGTTTCAACAAAATCATTTCTATTTAAAACCTAATAAATAATTATAATTTTATTTATGACTTTTACACGGAATTGATACTGCTCTTCTAGCCTTTAGTCATCATTCCGAGAAAGATTCAACTGCATGAAGGTTATGCCTTCGGTATCAAATTCAGAACACTCGGCAGGTACATGTCAAAGCAGAAAGTGGAACTCTCCACATGTATTGTTTGTTGTGAGTTGATGGTGTATGGAGAATTAATTGAAGATCCCTTACATGGAATTAGAATGAACAAATGCCTAGATTGTGGTTGGCCTGTACATTCACCACCTCGTGACCCAGAGGCTTTGAAACTGTGCAAGAGTTCTTGTCAAAAGGTACAAATACTTATTAATTATAAACAAAACCTGCTCTTTCAAATCCAATTCGGTAGTTTTATCGATTTGTTTGATGACCTATCCATTCAGAAACACGATATGGAATGCAAAATATTTGTGAAGAAAGACTTGACGTGGGATAAATTACAACAATATTCATGTTTATACTTGGGGACTTTGCGTGCTGTATTAGATCCAATTGTACGGCAGAAATTATTAGCTCTACCTTTTCGTACAGGACCTGCATCTCACTTTGAAGATGTCCATGAGTTTGTAAGAAAAGTCTGCGATTCGGCTGAAGTTTCGGATGAAGATTTGCGTAAAACAATCCATGTGATATGTTCCAACGATCTCCCTTCTTCTCCAAGTTTCGTCTCAATTTGGAATAAGTAAAGCGTTTGTTTCTTTTAATTCATTTTCTTAATTTACGAGGTTGCGTAGCTTGCCTCTCTAGTAAACTCCTTAAAATCACGTCCTGGTTATAGTTATATTACATATTAAATGATGAATTAATTATTTTAGGTATACCCTTACCATTTATGAAGGAGGTCACACTGGTAGGATTCTTCCGCATGACTGCAATCCAAACTGCAGTATTCTTGTCAACCCTATCACGGGCGAAGCAACATTCAAAACTCGTCGTATAGTTAAACGGGATGAAATGTTGACGATCAACTATGCGGTCGATGCATTTCCTCGACCCATTTATCAACGTGCTCGTTATTTAAGACAACTTCAAATATACCATTGCAATTGTAGCAAATGCAAAGACGGGCAAGATCTGACGTCGGCAATGAAACAGATGAAGCAAACAAACACAGAGGGTATTACGAATCACAAAAAAGGTTGCCGTTCCAAATATCTAGTGCCTTTTTCGAGACGTTTCCAAGAAAATGAACAAAGTGCAAGCAAACAGGATGAAGTAAATTCTGACGATAATAACCTCTATATTTGGCAGTGCCAGTCTTGCAAAATCACTGGGCCGCGTATGAGACAAAGTGTAAGTTGTTGAAAAAATTAGTAGCGTATTCATAAAATTCAGGTTTCATTGCCTTATGATCTTTTATTAAGTATCGTTAGATAATTTATGTAAAGTTTTTTTCCTTTTGATGGGTGCCCATCTGACGTGGTCACATTACATGTAGCCCTGCTCTCTATTGTTCATTCATGAAAACAGATTAAATGCCTCTCTCACAGCTTTGAATTTCATAAAGACAATCCAACGATTCGTTTCAAATATCCATTTGTCATAGTTTATTATTAATTTTTGAATAGAGTGTAGAACAAAAAATGGGTGGAGTTAGAAAAACTATTTCTGGGCTTTTCTTCAGACGTACAAATCAGGAAAAATCGTCTCAAGGACTGAAAAACATAGTTGATGAACATTCTGATGTGGATCTACATCCAGATCATTCAATTCTTCTACTAGCTCAAGTGACTCTCGGTTATTTGGCAGTCGAGCAAATGAGAATAAGGTGGACTGGTGCGGCTGAAAGTGAACCCATGGATGCTCCAACTCGTCGTACATATGTTGAATATTTGGATAAAGCAATCCAAATGTTAGAGAGAACCGACAAAGGGCAAAGTGAGGTTTATGGTAAGTTCCTTTTTGGGTAAAAAAAGTTTGTAGAAAAAATTTTTTATACAGAAGATGAATAACGTTGAATAAGTATTATTCAGTATCGTTAGATACTCCATGTGAAAGTTTAAGATGTCCGTCCGTCTAGGATCTTTGGAATGCATAATGTCTGAATGGCCAATTTTTCATTTATTTTTTTAAATTCTGTTTTCATAATTCGTATCCTAGAAAAAGTTTGATAAATAATGTACTTTATGATTTCAAAACGCGGAGAATAATTTAGGATATAGGTTCAGTATTTTCATTAAATCTAATTGTGCCATTATTCAGATGTCATGGTAGACATGGTAGAGCTTAATAAACCGTCGAATTAGTAGTGTTGTCGAACCAATAAAACCTTTATTTTTATTTTCCTTAAAACATTTTAACACATCGGCTATATGAAGTAACCAAACCAGTTGATTTAGCTTTTTAAGATATGGCGATTTGATGTTAGCTTCAGTTGTGCTTTGAATTACTGGGTGGAGAAAATTTTTAATTAAGAAATTAAACATTTTAATTTCAGGGTAAAAAACGCTAGAAAAAATAAATCAAGCTAATTTAGCCTCCCATGGAAGGTTGGGCTGTCGACCATTTGAAAAGGGTAGTGTCATATTTCCTGATGGAATTGAAATGGATGGGCTTACTATAAATAATACATCAATTCAATCCAATGAATAACAATATGACGATGCTTTTGAATGTAACTTAAAGTTTACTGCGGATTTTACCCATATGAACAACGAAAAATAAAATATTGTCACGACAGACTCGTGTTTATCCAACGACCTTAATTGTTTTGACTTACCTCTTAACTAGCCTCAGTAATTTCATTTTCTTTGTAGGAACTCTCCTGTATTGTCACACACTGCTATGGATGAGTAATCGTGCTGAAATATACAAAAAGCTGAGAACGCTTAAAGCGTCTGAGTTACTAAAGTTTTCGGAATCAGCATTAAGGTAGGCTTTTAATTAACTGCTTATTTGATTGCAATAAGTTTCCCTAAACTTCGTTTATTTCGTAACATGTTTTCTATTCAGAAAGTTGGAAGAAAGTTGGGACATCATCAAGAGTAATCCGTATCTTTCGGTTGTAGAAATATCTCGAGACATTGGACTTTGCAAAGTCTATTCAAAGGAGCTTGAAAAGTGTGCTAAAAATTATCCTAAGTCTATAAAGGGACCCATCTTTAAAGCGTTTCTTCTAAAACAAGAGGAACGCCTCCGAATCGCACAAGAATCTCCAAATGAAGGGTCTTGGTATTTGTAAGTTCAAAATAAAGGTAGGAAAGTACATTTGAGTAAGAATTTTGAATTATGTATTGGATTATTTGTTTAGATGCAGAGTCAAGTCGGAAGGAAAGGATGATTCCATAAAAAGGATGAATGCAGAAATTGCTGGACCTGATGCTATCGAGCAAGGAAATTTGGTGAAAAAAGAGTTATTCGTAAACCGAAATGCAATTTCGGGTGCTTTTATTCGTGAGCTAGGCATAAGTTAGGACAGCCTCAAGTGAAAATTCTGGATTGGTTAAATTTTATTTTGGGTGAAATTCACCACATTTGAGACATTTTTCCTAGATTATGTGGCATAAAATACTTAAGACAGCAGAAATATCTTAAATAATGTGAAGTAATATCCATTGAAATGGTTCTACTTGCCCTTAGAGTTATTGTGTATTTTGAGGATGTTTTTTTATATTTGTATTTTGTAACAAACGAAAAACTTTGTGTTGATAATTTTTTTAATTGAAGATCAATTGACATAAAAAACCAGGCTTTTGGTATACACTGCAAAATCATAATTAACTTTTACTTGAGCCGACTCCAATGATAAAATATGATACGGATACGGATTAAGGACAGATAAACACAATCATCTTGCATTCATTCTCACATTAAGTCTAAAATTACGCAGTACTCATCTATATGCATAATAAAGATTGTGAAATGCATAAAACCCAGAAGGGGAAAAATAACTGCGGTCGGATTAAGGTTCTGATTGCTGTGGAGTGAATTATATTGAGTGGTGTGACATATAAAGGATTCTTAACACTTCCTGTCAAATTCATACATCAACATTTTTAGGCAAAATTAAGTCTTATAACAGAACCATATAGTTCTTGCAGCCCAAACTGGATTTGTGAAGGTAGTCTCTTTTGAGTCTCATAGTGCTCCTAAAATAACTTGTCACTCTATGCCTGGGGCTTGCAGCTCCAAACTGGATTTGTGGATGTAGTCACTTTTACACTACCGAAGCCCTGCCCACCGCCATAGAGTGACCGGTTATTCAAATACACATAGAGGCATTATGAGACTCATAAGTTACTACCTTCACAGATGCAGTTTGGGCTGCAAGAACTATAGCACAGATATGCTAATAATTAACACTATAATAATGAGATAAATAGTTTGAGATCGAATTGGTATTTAAACTGGATACGATCACTGCACTGCGCACTGTAGTAAACTTGTTGGCACTGCACTGCTATGAAAAATTCATATTACTTGTGTATTAAAACATGAGAAAGGTGGATGCTATGAAATAATACAATCATCTTGCATCCATTCTCACATTTAAAAACCAAAAATTAAACCATTTCTTTGTATTATAGCTCATTTCATTTTATTCAGGCATCCGCATTCCATCTTTTTGTTTACCTTCATTTCTAATTGATAAGATTATAACAACGAAGAGACGCAAAAAACGAAACCGTAAAAAGAGGAATTATGTATATTTATGTATTTGCTGACATAAATTGTATTTAGTGGTGGGAGATCAAAGCACACGAAGGACTTTTGGTTTCACTCCATGTCGATTGGTGTCTTTAATATTTTTTATGTAAAATTAAATTTTAGCATAATGGGAACTTGCTTATTGTCCACTTTAACGAATGCCACTAACAAGACTAAGGAATCACAGAATTGTCTTGTTTCTTAGATTATATGGATTATATGAAAAATAGAGTAGAAAATCTTACTCATGGAACTGGTACGGAACAAATAGGACGAAAAATAAGTAGCCCAATTTACAAAACGTCGACATTAAATCAAACTGTGCAACATTAATTAAACTAGAAATGAGTTCTAGTCAATTATTTTAAATTTCAATTTAACTGTAAAATAGCAATTTCGAAATTCAATAATTGATTTGGCTTAACTGCCATGACATTTACCATGACTTCCTTTTAGCCTATTTATCAATATGAAATAACAATTGGTATTGTGCTTAAAGTTTTTACCCCTAAGGCTTGGGCTAAGATTAATTATAAACCCCCTTAAGCTAAATGACACCAAGCTATACGTATACACATTTTGCCTCGAATTGAAAATCCCTAACGGTGACAAAATGTGTGCGGAATGCGTATGTAATGCGTGTGGTATTTCTTACGCAAAAAGTCTCAAAAAGTGTGCGTCTTATCATCACCAAGTTAATATTGTCAAGGCATTTAAATGAACCTTAAGAATCAATAGGTGAAAAATGTTGACATTGAAGGGCATAAATCCTCCATACGCATGAGATGTTAAAGTACTCTTAAAAAAATTACCACCACCACAAGTGTTTTCATTTAGTTTTTCAACAAGCGCTTGAATTATGTGAAAATTGTTGCAAAAAAATGTGCAAGGACCCTCCAAGAAACTGTACTATGTATTGTATTAAGTAAATAGTTCATTTTAATTCGTTTGCGTTTGAATTTTATGGAATTGAATAATTTCTTATTTTTCCGGTCTATTTTTCTTGTTTTGCTTACCCCTGTCATACTTCATCCGGTCACCAATATGCATTAGCTAAAAGGATCACGCAAACAAGCCCACCGAAACCATGTTTATTACACTCGCTCACAACAATCGGGACAATAGCTACGGCCTTCACATAATATTTTAAGCTTCAATTTCTACCTGAATCATTTAGATGATTTCGAAATGTAAGCTTTAAACGAGAGTAACAACAATTCATTATTGTTAACTGATTGCTTATTCAGTCTTCCTCTAGCACTCGAACTGAACAGAACAACATTTATAACTGTGTCTAAAATATAGTTTCAAGAAGAAATGTCGACACCTAGTTCAAAACCTGGTTCCAGTCGAAAGGGCAAAAAATCTAGTAAATCAGACAAAGGACCACAAGAATTAAGAACGGAATCAAGAAAAAAGTCGGTTTCGGGTGTCCCACTAATCCCACAGCCAGCTTTTGATACACTTGATGTTCAAGAAAAATTAATAGATTTGGAAGTTTTGCAAAATCTAAACAAAGACTTCGGTAATACGATGGAACGCATTCGGGATCGAGTCACTGAACTTTCAAACCTTATGAAGACGGAGATATCCCTTAAGGATGAATTACCACTGGTATCTAGTGAAACTCCTGAACAAAATCCCGAGACTGAAGAAAATGCAGAACCTGAAGAAAATCCCGAACCTGAAAATCCTGAACCTGAAGAAAATTCAGAACCTGAAGAAAATCCCGAACCTGAAGAAAATCCCGAACCTGAAGAAAATTCAGAACCTGAAGAAAATTCAGAACCCGAAGAAAATCCCGAACTTGAAGAAAATCCCGACCTTGAAGAAAATCCCGAGCCTGAAGAAAATCCCGAACCTAAAGAAAAAGCCGACCTTGAAGAAACAAGTAAGACTATTTTGTTCGGGAGCCGTTAATTGACATTATGACAAAAATTATACTTACGCTGCTAATATTCATGATTGTTTTAACATTATAGGTAAGTAGGATTCTGATTCTGACTCAAACTGCTGGTCCGTACCAATCATTCAAAACTACAAAAAGTTCTACTAGCGACACGTTTTTTAAAACCTTCTTTTTTAACTTTTTAGTAAATCTTTTGACGGTTTTATTGAAGCAAGTTTAAAATGTCTTTGTAAATAATGCGTTGCGTCTATGAAGCACCTAAAATTACATGTTAATATTCTATACTATTTGTTCCATTGTACCACATTCATATCTACGGTAATTACTACTACTACTGTAATTATCAATACGGAAAATTATGCTTATAAGTTCATCAATCTGCTCTGTAAATTTTTAATTTGTTGAATAAATTTAAATGCCTTGCTTCGCTCCTTTTTATCATTAAATATGGTTCTTATTATCTAAACTATTTCCCTTTATGACTTCATTTGTCGTTTTTGAATTGTCAAACGTAATTACCTGTAAGTAGAAAGTTTGACAGCAGATCATAATTCATTTCAAGAATATAAAAAATGTATCTTGGTCATTGTAAAGAGTGAAAATAATGTAGTAGATAGGTGCAGTAATTTCGTTTCTCATTTGGTATTAACATTTTCGGTATTCTCTTAGAGATTTATTTTTTCAACAAACGTTAGACGGACATTCGATCGAAACAATGTACAACCCTCCAAAAAAACGGTGATACTTAGCATCGCACATTTTAATTCATTTGCATTACAATTTATGTAACTGAATAATTCGTTATTTTTCCGGTCTATTATTTTTTTTGTTTCACTTACCCCCGTCATATTTCATCCGGCTACTAATATGCATTATCTAATTCGATCACGCAAACAAGCTCACCAAAACATGTTTCTTGCAGTCACAACAATCATGACAAAAGATACGGCCTTCACATATTATTGTTAGCTTTAATTTCTAGCTGAATCATTTAGGTGATTTTATTGATATGATGTTAGAATAGAGCAGAGTCCTAGTAATTCATAATTGTCACTGATTCCTTATTCAGTCTTCCTCTTGAGCTGAACAGAACAACATTTATATAACTGCGTTTAAAATATAATTTCAGGAAAAAATGTCTACACCAAACTCAGAACCTGGTTGCAGTCGACCGGCCAACAAATCTATTGAATCAGACAAAGGACCACAAGAAACAAGCACTGAATCAACCAAAATTTCGGATTCGGGTATCCCACAAATCCCACAGTCAGCTTCTGCTACACCTAAAACCCAAGCAGAATTAAAAGATTTGATAAAGAAAATGCACGAGAACTTCAATAAAACGATGTTTAACTATTTCGATGAAGCCACTGGAATTTCTAACCTGATGTCAGAGGATACAGCTCTTAAGGATGAAGTTCCACTGGTATCTAGTGGAACTCCTGAATCGGCCCCTCATAGTGCTATAGGTAAGCACTTTTTATTTCCATTTCAGAAACACTGCTACTACTTTATGTACTTTTTAGAATGTCCTAGGAAACGGTTTTCTTTGTTTGTTAATGAATTATTTTATTTATCATATAGATATGAATGATCCTAAAGAAACGCCAGTTGGAATTTACTCTGACAGAAAATCCATAGAAAATCCTGAGCATGAAGAAAATTCCGAACTTGGAAATAATCCCAAACCTGAAGAAAACCCCGTGCCTAAAAAAAAATGTAAGACTATTTTGTTCGGGAACCGTTAATTGAAATTGTGACAAAAATTGTACTTAAGCTTCTAATTTTCATGAGTTTTTTTAATATTATAGATAAGAAGGATTCTGAAAAACTGCTTGTCCGTCCCAATAATTCAAACTCCAGAAAGCGTTCTCACCGAGACGATTTTTAAAACCATTTTATTTAACTTTTTAGTAAACCATGCTTTGGATGATTACTTCTATTTCATGTAGGCAACTTTAAAAAGTCGTTGTAAATAATTCACTGGGTTTATCAATTACATAAAATCACATGTTAATCTTTTATACTATTTATATTACATTCATCTCCAAAAGACTACTGTAAGTGTAACTATCAATACGGAAAGTTATCCCACTAAGTTCAATAATCTGTTCTGTAAATTTTAAATTGTTGAATGAATTTAAATGCCTTGATTGGCTCCTTGGTATCATTAAATATGGTTTTTATAATGTAAACTATTTCCCTTAATGACTTCCTTTGTTGTTTCTGAATTGTCAAACATAATTACCTATAAGCAAGAAAGTTTGAAAGCAGATCATAATTCATTTGAAGAAAGTACAAGAAATTTCTTGTTCATTATAAAAAGGGAAAATAATACAGTAGATAGGTGCAGTAACTTCATTTCTCATTTGGTATTAACATTTTTAGAATCATCTTAGAGATTCTAGGATAGTTCATCCCCCAAATTTCATCCCCACACAACTCATCCCCTACACATTTCATCCCCACACAACTCATCCCCTACACATTTCATCCCCACAC
>JAQGBU010000673.1:0-21535 GCA_034698605.1 Isotoma decorata
TGTTATTATATGCGTCTTATAAAAAGGGGCGTCTTATGCAATATTTTTGGATGCGTTTTAGTTAAAAAAGAGCACTGGGTCTTATGAAATGGGGCGTCTTATCGTCCGGAATTTAGGGTAATATGTTTATGAATGACACCGTCGCTTATCACTACGCATCGGGATTCATAAACGCATTAGAGTTCATGTAATTCATTTGCAAAATTAAATTTCAGAATTATAAATAGATCCGTAAACTCTTTGACACTCATTTGATCCCAATACGATATGCTCATTTCATTGGTTTATCAAATATTTAATTCTAAATGGTTCTACCCCACTTCTGTAATATCACTGTCACATGAATCCAACATAACAAAAAATACATGACTACTCCGAACATTTACAATCGTTTAATTTTTGTTTACATTATTTAAATTGGCAATTCAAAAGCATTAAAGCTGGCCTGTAACATAAAAATAAATTACGGGGAAAAAACTGTCCAAAACCTAAGAGGTTGATCTATTCGCCTATGCAGACTATAACACACACTATCTATCCGTAGTATCCGTAGAAAGTTAGTTACTACAATAGCCAGGTAAATTGCAGGTGAGTCCGTTGGTACAGAGTGTAACGCTTCCGAAAATGAAATGGGAAACCTGCATGACGAATATTATTACCCCTGGAATTACTGTAAGAATAAATGAATTGGATAGTTAGATAGAGGTTTAATAGAATTGAGTAGTTTTATGGGAGATATGCATGCATTTATTCATGGACGTTTGTTTGTTGTCTTCTTCCTCAGTCCAAGTCAGAGATACTACGAATAGGAGACAGAAAGGGTAAAGATAAAACATTTATTATTGGATCGGATGTAAGTAACTATGAAGTTAGAAAACACCTTGCCGGTATGTCACGGAAATCATCCCTTTTCCTTCCTCATCTATTCATCCAATTTAACTATCTCCTTCTGCCACCACCACCACCACTACTACTGTGTCCCTTGCCTGTCAAAAAACCACTTCCCTCATGTTACTACTACTACTGCCTACTCCTTACAGCAGATTAGGCTTTTTTGAATTGCACACTACCATTTCTTTACCATAAATAAGTTGAGCTACTTGCTAAGGGTAAATTATCTTCTGCTCATCATCATCCTCATCCCTTATTTTGTGCCTTATGATGACATGCATGGCAAAGATGACAAGGGCTCAATCTCTTATAATAATAATCCAAATGATAATGTGACTGCACGTTTCCCAGTCACTTCCTTTATCTTCATCATCATCAGCTGTAAATAATATTACTTCCTTACTATTCTTTCTTCCCTTCTCTCTTCTCAATAAATTATCTTTGACTGGGAAACAGGGACAGGGGTAACAACGGGTAGAATAGAAAGCATAAGGAGGGTTTTTTGGGGAAAAACAGGTAATATGGATTTTACACCATGCGTCCGTCCGTTTGTCCATTTGTATTATTGTACCCCATAACAGAGAGAAGGCCGGATCGACATGTGTGCTTAAGTTTCTTTCGGCTATATGTGTGGTGTCTTCAGAGGAAAGTTATTAAAGGTATTCTTGAGTGCCTACTATGATGAAATGCAGACATTCAACTTACAAGCTTAAACTTATCGACATATGTATTCATCCTTGCATGCATTCAAAATTCAAGGGTGTGTGTGTGTGTGTTGCTTATCATATTAAAAATGTGCATGCAAACAGTATAGAATAACTCACTTTTTGTGAATATGAAATGGACAGCATCTGCACAAACCGTTGGTATTTTCTTACTCGACTTTATTAGAACTTTAGTGTCAGAATTCACTAGAATCGAGAAATTGGGACTCACAATGTGTGAAAACAGTTTACTTATTACTAGAGGGAAGGTAAAGAATAAAAATGATAAGACTTTTACAAGTAAAATCTTATAAGTAAGTTACAAGATCGGATAGAATACTTTATACAAAAAAAAAACAAAGACACAGGAAAAACTAATAAGATTCCTTTCCCGTAGGTCTTTAAGCAACCTCTGTGCTGCGTACTTATCGTAAGTTTTAAAAAAAACTAGAGTTGGCTTCCAAAAATCAATCGACAAGCCGAAAAACCAAAAAAAGACGGAAATTCATGCATAAAATGTAATTTCCTGACAAACTTTTCTCTAAACCTGATAGTTTAATTAAATTTATGGTTTATTTCTACTTCTTTGTCGTCTTAGCATTTTAATTAGTACTCGAAGGAAGAAATCAGTGTTGAGTTTGCCACCCCGTAAATCTCTCTTCTACAACGTATAAAAGTCGGCTTCAGTTGAATGTTCCAAAAGAGTTTTTTCTTCCTCATTTTCTGCAAAAAGAGTGCATTGATACGTATTCATACGTGTGCAGGATAAGATACTGTCCGATTCTAAACCATATTTACAACAAGCATACGGTTTCAAATGATTTGAGATTTTTAGCTGATACGTCTTTTTCCAACTAATCCTCTGTGATATATAAGAAGGAGGATAATCACCTAATCGTACACACTACCACACCAGCAGCAATACAAATAAATACAACTTTTAAATATCTATGATTCAATCCGGGATTGCAATGATCCAAGCTAAATAACTAACTTGTATAGGGATACATAACTATTTAGAACCTCTGTGGATTCTGTGGAAAATACAAAAGCCACAGACACGATCCTGCCCCTATGTTGCATTCACACTTGATTTGTATTTGTATTCTTGTCGGTTTTTCAAACGCACACACATGTATGTATTTTTTTCTTTTCATAGTTTCGTATTAAGAAGATTATTGCACTTGGATAAAAAATGAGACCGACAAATAAACAGGAGAGATTGAAGACAGTTTAAATTCAAGATACAAGGCGCATCTTCAGATCTATATCAATCCTAATGCATTACATCTCATAGGTCGTTAAGCAAACGGAATAGTAATAGTTGGTGTTGAAGTAACTAAATGAATAGCCATGTTAAAAGAATGAATAAATAGATTTTTTCACTCATCCTTTCCTTATCTCCTTCTACACTGTAGTTAACTAAAAATAATGAGATAATTGGTATGAAGTACAACAAAACAAGTGCAACGCAACTGCAACTTTATATTCATAAAGGATTGGTGGGTATTAAAATACAAAGAAAGACTGGGTGATACGACAGCTCTAATAACCTTAGAATACATTTATTTCAAATTACAAAACACAACGTAAAAGAACCTACTACTGAAATTAAAATACAATTAAAGACAGACTTTTTAATTCATTTGAGATGTTTGTCCTACATGAATAAAATGGTAGTATACAGTATTACTTACACATAATACGTTTGCATCCTATTCATCTTTCCCTTATTATTACCAATGCATAAATCATTTTTAGACTGTTTAAAGTTTAGCTACTGAAAGCAAGTGTTTGAAAGTTGAATTACATTAATATCAAAGATGTCTGAGTATATGTGGTTGTCTAAATATAATATAATTATGTAAGTCTAGTTAATGCTACTATTGCTGTCCCCATACTCAAGGATAGAAGAACAGACAAGTTTGATTTGATTTTCTAAAAGGTTTAATGTATGTTTCCCTCAACGAATTTTCTAATCCTTTTGATTAAAAAAGTAATAAATGGCTGTATTAGTGTAATAAGGGAAATTGATTAATAGAAATAGAGACCATTATTAGTAAGACTAGTACAATTTACACAATGACTATAGATAGAGAGAAATAAACATAAGATGTGATGAGAAACTGGTCGTATTGACGATCAGAAGGGTTGACTGACGGAGTGAACTAATTAATTGAAAGATAAACTATATTACCATATTGAAAGGAAGGTCTAGGTACAACTTTCAGGATTTGTTTCTAAAAACCGATTGATCGTAATTTGTTTGTGCTGAGCTCGTTTCTAAATGGAGATGACATTGGGTTTATATTATTTATACCTCATAAGAAGACTTAAGGTACCTGACGGGCCCCTTCTACCCTAGTACCGAATTAAAGGTAGTAGTAAGGCATGAAAAAAATGTCTTATCACATTACGTACCTCTGTCCTATTTTATATCTTTTCTATACATGGACCTGCTGCTGGTCCCAGCTACACTATTGAAACTCTCTTTCACTCATTCTCTTTTTCTGTGTGTCTGGCATACAGAGACTGAAATAATTTCATTGTTATAAAGTTGAATGAGGTAGATTTTTAATACCATTGTACTACAAAGGTATATAGAATTTACTCATTTTACTAGTAGTGGTGTGTGATGTGAGGGTGGTAAAAAATTATAATAACGCAAGGTAGTAGAACTCATTGGTAGTAGTGGTACAGGAGTATTACTAGGAAGTGGAAGGTTTGTTGTGTTGTGTCCCACGGAGTTAACCTAACGTGCCAAACCCGAAGCCGGGTAGTAAAAAAGAATGCATGCATGCGAATGAGTAAAATATACCGGGTCAGATAAGAGTAAGTTTGATATTATTTTTTATTGTGAACATTGGATTTTGGTTGATTGTAGTGGAAGTTCTAAGTGAATGAGAACTAGAGGAGCGCATTGATTGGGCGCAGGTGGGCTCTACGGACGGACTACACAATGTGAATACCCAGTACATTTTTTAATACTTGAAAAAGAAAGAAGTTCGAGTAGTATTGAGGGGATTTTGCCTTGCTTTTCATGGCACGCTCCTCTGCAGTCATTTCCGGTGACAGAAATTTTAGTCGGACAGTTTTCGGAGAGGCGAGCCTCCGAACACATCTCCACATTTGACTTTGTCTCCCGGCTCAAAACAATCCCCAAACACACACTCATCCACGAGTGAAAGCCTTAGTTTCATTTACATACACTTCCAATTAGGCCTTTTACCTGGACAATAATTAACAAACAAGATCATCAAGGCTCATTAGACTCTTAAGTTTACTATACTAGCCTGTGTTTATCTATAAATAATCGTACTATACAAAACATGAGCTTGAATTCTTATGAGAACGTAAGAATGGACACAAGAAACTTATTCTCATTAAAACAAACTTCACTACCATTCACCGATCAAATTCAGAAAAACATCACATTAAAAGTCTTAATAATGCAATAAGCCAAAATGAAAATTATGAGACTACTCCTATGTCTCCCAATAAGGATTTTAAACTGAGTGAGTGTTAAAGTCATTATATTTCATGAGAGCAAAGTCTTCAAATTCAGAATGTTTTAAACACAAGGATGGGTTTTCATAGTGTCAAGTGTCCATCCAAGAAGAATTATGCAAATAATGGTGATGAATCTTTTAGCCTGAGCATTACTACTCAAGATATTTCTGTATTTAGGAGTCGATTGGATTTCATCAGCAAAGAAGTTGTGCTGGTGGATAGCAATTATAATATCATAATGACTGTAATTTTACCTAGGAATATTAGTATTATTAGCAAGTGTTGAAAAGAGTGTTAAGAATTTGTAAGGATAAAAAAGCAAAAAGGTTTTATCAGGACTAACTCAAGACTCAACTTTCAGTTGTGATCTGTAGGAAATCAGAAAGATTTAGTTGAAGCGTCTGATGAGAAGGGAGCGGGGTCAATTGAGACGGGATGAGTAGAGTGTTGCTTTTTCTCATTTCATCTTCTCATTTCATTGAATAACTGCATTGGATTTTTTTGTTACATGCTGACAATTCATAACCATTATAGCCCACAGTAGTAAAAATGATACTATTATGATTATGATTATCATGAGATGACATTCTCTTCTGAAGATTCACAAGGATTATGTCATACCACCAGTACTGCACTACCATTCACTACTTTTATGTCTCAACAAAATGATATAAGATATAGAGTATATTTTATTATTATTTCAACCCCCCCCCCCTCTACTAACTAGTGGTTAGCTTAAAAAGTAGCAAATAGTCTTTTAAGTGTAGTAGTTGTGTTCTAGCCATAGAACATTTTCTTTCTAAAGATAAGTTTAAGAAGTTGGAGGGGTTCGATCGGACTGACCCAGTTCAGTAGTAACGGCTAGTAGACTAGTAGTAAGCTAGGATATCAAGAGTCAGTAAGTAGGAGCAGTTTAGAGAAAAGTAAGTAAAGTAGAAAAGTAATGCTGGTGGTGCTGGTTTTTTTAATATAATATTGTATTGTATTATATTATACGAACGGGTTAAAGTCAAGTGGAAGTATTAGAAAAGTAATAGGAACAGTAGTAAGACAGACTAAAGTTAAGTTAAGCAAAAGTAAGAACACTGTTATGTTCATACGTTGGCATCTATGGTTTTTCTGACGGTCGAAGAATCAAGAATTTTGTAAGGAAGCAGACTGCCATTTACTAGTACTACCGACTTGTAAAAGTGCAGAAAACAAACTGAATACTTTTCTAGTAGTTTACTCAACTAGTCGAATGCGAGAGTAAGAGACTGTTAGTTACTACTGTGACTTGTATGAATACTAAGAGTAGTGGAAATGATTCTAGTTGCGATTTTCACTATTATCACTCGTACTCGTTGATAGATAAGTGGTAGTGACAGACAGAGTGAGTGGGACATAGGGCCACAACACCAGACCACGACTGGTCGTTTACTGGTACAATATTCGAGTAAAAGTGAGGAGAAAAGGGACAGATAACATTTCCACTGAAGAAACAAAAGTAGAAAAGAAAGTTGGGAGCGAGTGAAGTGGAACATACGTATAAAAAAGGGATAAAGAAGTGCAGAAAAAGACCAGTGTAGATTTTGCAAGTAAGAAAAAGCAAATGGAGTTTTGAGTCTTAAGTCGTCTAGATTTCTACATACAAAAATATTCTATAAGAAAAAGAAAAAAGACAAGAAATGAGCAAGTAGAAGTACTTTCACTTTACTTTTTCGTTTACTTGTCCTTCCTCACTACCACAGACTACTGGACTTGGACTAGTATCATTTTTGTGTTCTATGTGTGCAATTCTGGATCTGGACTACTTGCTACAAGGAACTACTACTACTAACTGATGGTCTGCTATTCGTAGTGGTATTAGTAGTAGTAGTAAAGTGGTGACTCCTCATTCTTTTCGTATTGCTTCCTTCCTATTATGTTGCACTATGCATGGACTATGCGGCTGTGCTGCTGTTGGAGAAAGTCAGTTCACGTAGAGGCCAATCCTACTGGGAAGTTAGTGGACAATTGGAACAAGTCGTGCGGGAACTGACTGTCGGCTCGGGTCGACCTTTCCATGTATCCAGTACTTGTATCAGAACCAATAATACCACCACGAAAAGCCTATTTTTCGAAACACCAGACCACAACTTTTCATACACCAGACAATAATCATTTGACTATTAATACTCTTGGCGGAGAGGAAAATAAAAAAGAGAGTCATTTCCCTGAGAGATCATTCATTACCAAGCTCATCAGTCTCATCACCAAGAGAAGTGGTAACAGAGTTAGGGTTAGTAGAGGTAAGAGAGACAAGGGCAAAAGAGCTCCTTCTCCTAAAACCAGTAGACTCCGAAGGGACCAAAAACACCAAGAACTTAGACTGAGCAAGAGAAAGCAAGAGAAAGTGGAAAAGTTCCTCTCAACTTGGGAAAGAAATCACAACAAGTTCAAGAAGTGTGCTAGTCTCACAGTCACTCTCATCAGATTCTTCTCACCACTACCTGATTGTGAGTCTGGTCACCCCTACCATCATCACCCCAACTACCACCTGCTATCCCTCCCTTCGTCTCCAATTAGTATTACAAGTAGGAGTTTTACATTTAAGCTAAGTAGTAGGCCCATTAGACAGGAGAGGATCACACAAGGACCAAGAATTCAATCAAGACAGAGAAAGAGAGAAACAAGTGACATGTAATTAATTAAGTAGGCTAGAGAAAAAAATGTTTCCGAGCAATAATTACAAGAGTGAGTACAATTCTGAAGAGTGGAAAGTTGTATAGAAATATAATGCTGTATGCGGTGGTGCGGTGAAACCCTCAGTACCGCATCTTCCCGGACTCACCTCTCTGCAACATGTTCTGCATCGCTCTAGTCCTCCTCCTACAGTGTCTCTTCGGCTCCTGCGGATATACATTCAAAGGTATTACACAAATAATAAAGAATATTTACTAATTATCATCATCTATTAATATTTAACAACTTATTAAACCAAATTGGAAAGCATCATTCGCCTTATTCCCAACCGGCTCTCTTTTATCTCACAATTTACACTAATCGCTTATTCTACCCATCCATTCATTTCCATTCATGGTTATCCTATAATAATGATAATAATAATGAGACCATCTTTTGTGAAATTGGTATGAATGAGTCATCATCATGCTTGAATCCGTAAAAGCATAAAATGTTTTATACATGTAGAGAGGCAGAGGCAGGTAGAGATTGTTGAGACACGAGTTGTATTCATTCATTCATTGTGAATTTTATCTATTATCATTTAATCCTTGGTAAACACTTTCATCTCCATTCATCCTCATAAAATATTTATTCAAACAGGTGAATGTCACATAAAGTCTTCCCATTTTCCCCTCTGCCTCTGCCTAACCTGTTTCCCATTGTAGCCGGTGGTGCCTGGTTGGTACTTTAATCAACTCATTCAGACGTTTACCTTTTGCCTGTCACCCATTTGTTTGCCTTGGTGGGAATAAAGTATCCTCTCTCCCCTTACTTTTTATCCCTCTTTCTCATCTAATCTGGTAGGTAGTCCATGTGTGTCCATATGTATAGTACTAATTACTAATTAATATACATAAATATTAAATTCATAAAGCAGTTTAAATGGTTCATTGGACACTTTCTCATGATTTGGTACAGTCCAAATCATTTTATGTGTTTAGATTTCCATTGCTTTGAGCAAAGTTAGCGTCCAATTTCTTAAATAGTTTTTGAAGTAACTGCATTTAAAATTTGGATCGATTTGGCATGGGTGTATAATATTTGAGCAAAGTTTTTTTGCAGTGAAAAGTAAATGTCATTGGCCATATTTACCTGATTATTCTATCTATTTTTTCATAAGTTAACCGAACTATTAGCCTTATGTATTAGGACTGCTTTAAAAAACTAGTTAAACTTTTGTAAGTAAAAATTCTACATTTCAACTTATTTCCACTTGAATACAAACAATTTGTACATCTAGATCTATAAATTGTAGATACAATGTACGAATCAATTATAATATAATCGAAGGTTCAAGTTTTTTCGAAACGATAAATACAGCTTTCTATGCCGAAAAACAGTTACTCATTATTGAATCAAGACGAGACGTAGTTTTGTTCTAACCTTTACAATAATCTATGTGAGATATTGCACTCAACTCATGTCAAAGGCTCTCATGTTCATAGTTAAAAGAATTCCCAACATGGCATTATCATTATTTAAGATTAGTCAAGAAATTTGAATACAGTCGAATTGATAGATGGCCAGTCACTTGTTCTTCTTGGTCATTCATTCGTATTGATTTTTTACGCAATAGTTTAGTAGCATGAAAACTACATACCCCTTGAGTACAATAATCCTCAACAAAGACATGAAAGTTGTAAAGAGCCTTTTAAAAGAAAGTCTTTATAAATGATGAAGATGAGCAATGTCAAACAGAAAGGAAAGCCAAGCAATCCTACTACCAGCCCAAAACTTGAGACTTTACTCACACTCACATAAAAAGTAACCCGTGTGGCATGTAGGGTGCCGGTAATTTGTAGTAATGCCGGTACGGCCGGTTTTTACTAGGTTCACTTGACTATATAAATGCATGGACAAGTTTCTCCGGTATTTTCGAGCCACGAAGCAAACTTGTAGTAATAGTAGTGACCACAACAAACCTTTACTGTAACGTCCAATGCTACGAGCTTTGGAAGCCGAGAAGGTTTTTGCTTTTGTACTGTCTGACCCCACCACATAACTATCTTCGTACTAATAATCTTACACTTATCGTTATTCAATTCGATTTTAACTCATAGTTCGTCCTGTATTCACCATTCTGCTAGTTAGCATTTTTTTCCAAACAAGCTAAATAAAATATGCATCGGTCTGGACTCTGGAATGGTAAATCGATCAACTAGCAAAGCGTCTCAGCAAAATACTTTTAGTTTTACAACCCTACCGGTATCCTAAATGCTTTTTCTCCACCACAGCAAGATTTATCAAGATAATATAACGATATAAGACTGTGGTTAAATTGATAGTTGAAACTTTATTTTACAAAGTCGTGATTACATGAAATGCAAACGAGCATTAAGAATTTGCAAATATTTAATGGTAAAGGGATTATGTACTTTAAATTAGTGCTGATTGCAACTCATTGTGAGATTATTGATTGTGCACATGTAGCAAATTGAAACTCCAAGTTTTTTCGGACCTACGACTTTTCATCAAACCAGTAATGGATGCATATTGACTATAATACGGGTACCAATTTATGATATTACAATTTGCAGATAAATAAAGTCACGTAAATTAAAATTCTTAAAACGTTCATATGAATGCCAGAAATAGTAAGTTAATGTCTAATGTAGTTGATCGACAGTGCCTGGGAATTTTTTGGATCCATACTCATCAAAATGTTGACAACTCATAATAAACGTTTGCAAATAGCCATTAACAAGTAAGATTGATAAGAATGCAGGTACTCATACTTATTTTAGAATTATAACTTAGTATATAGGCTAACTATAATAATTTGACATTGAAGAAAGGTTTAATTTAAACATATTGAAGAGAGCTTAAATTACGAGGAAAGTTGAGACATTCGATGTCCAAAACTAAATATGACAAGATATTAATGTCCAAGTCCAGTTCACCTATAACCATCACATAGCTCTTTTCCTCTGTTTTATTTAGTTAGTTTTTTGTGAGTCAGTGTAATGTGGAGTATGATGTTCATACCCCATTACCCTTAGAGTTGTAGATTCTTCTAAATAGGTAGCTTGGCCAACTCTGTATGGCTTCTTCCAAACTTTCCTTATAAAGCACGAAAATAGTATGGAAAATACATGAATTGCAAGCTAGTTATAATAAAACTATACATTTTGAACGAATTATGATATGGATCAGGGTGGTTCAGCAAACTAACAGAGTTTATTGAAGCATGCTTTCGATTGTTTCATGCCACAAATTAGCCTTTCGTGGTTGTTTTTGTCCATATGTGACAATAACTCCTGATGGACATGGGCTATTTTCATTGAGAGGGAATGATGAGTCCAGTGAAGTTAGTGAGAAAGAAAACGACCAGGGTTGTGGAAATTACAACATGTATCAAATTATTTCTCGTATATTACCGTCACAATGCATGCGTCTATACTGGACACAACCATGCTACATCATATAAAACAATGAATATCCGATAACGGAAAGTTTAATGGTTTCTTCAGGATTGCGATATGATGATATGTGATGATAGTTTTTGTACAAGAAATAATATTATACTTGCATAGAGGCTCTTTTCTATCAGACTAATTTCCTGAAATTTGATTAAGTAACAAACAACACACATGATAAGTGGCAAGTCGCAGGGTATCATTCAAATAATAAGAAGTAACTGCCGCGACTACAGACTGGTATACATACATGAAGCCCATAAACTATTCCGAATGAGCATCTATCATCTCTCTAGATCCTCTCCCTTCACCCTTCTTTACGTTGATAATTAATTTTTCTATAGAACCCACTACTGGAGATATTTGTTTCGATAAGACTTTTTTTATCCTTTCATCTATCTCATGAAATGAAAGTATAAGATCAATGTATTTAGTCTATGACATCTTTTAAGTAAACAAAATAGCATTAGAAATTTCCAATTTCCTTCAATATTGTAACCCCGAGATGTTCGAGGCGATGACTATCTACTGTCCCAAAAATAATGTAATTAAGGATGTGAGACCAAGACCACACCAAACAAAGAACAAAGATTGAGGAAGGAAGAAGAATATGAGTGGAGAAGCGTGCTTGAATCAATTGAATGATGAGGGTTGGCTGCTACCCGTATCATCAATTCTTAATACCGACAAGATCAAGCCACGTGCCCTTTACCGGATCATATTGCACACACACACACATGCTTGTTATAACGCACCCGTACTTATATTTTCTAATGACAAGTTGTTCTCTGATGTGTTAAGTCACTCTTACTTGTCTGAACATTATGGCATGCTGTCGTCTCATAATATCTCCCTTAAGTTGGAACTGAAATTTTCATTTTTTACGATTCACGATTATGGACTAGCATCCAAAAAGTCTTTATCAGTTTTGCCACAAGCTTGGAAAGAGTCTAGACCCTGAAGTGAAAATAAAGCGCATCAAAAATTGAGATTGGCATTATACATAGTATACAAAATCTCGATACCGATGCTTCGCCACGATACATGCTATCTAACCTTAATATCTGTGGCTGTTGACGACCACCATGTAGTTTGAGAGACAAATTGGATCAGATAATCATGTCAGCCATGTGGGTTATCACTTTCTTTCATTACACAATGCAATTCAAATCCTTGTCTTCACCCATGCTTTGACAAACCGGGTGGGATTTATGGATAATAATGTGCAGATGTGAAGATGAACCCGTATAAACTAAAGTAAAAAATATAATGCAAGGAAAAACCACTGAACTGTTTTCAAAAGAAATGGTAAAATACAAATGTCAATTCAAATATAAATGCATTTATGCAGCTAACAGATAACTTTAGTAACTAGTAAAACGGCAATATCTTGTAATATAGAAATGATGCAGGCTTCGATACAACTAGAAAAAAAAGGTATTTAGACAGCTTAGGACGATGTTTGCAGCCAGTAGTGATACAAACATTGAGATATCCTCTTACAACCAGAAGTTTCTTTTTTAAAGATTTGGAGAGTAACACTAGGGATATTAAGTAGCAATAGTAAGAGAAATCAGGAACTTGAAAGATGCATCTAGGAATATCCTTATTTCCCAAAAAGTTCCCCTGAGATCAGAAAACCCGTAGAATTAAATAGGAAGAAGGGATAGCATGCATGGTAGGAAGTTTCTAGCAAGAGGAAAAGAAGCACGAACTCAATAGGGATAAGAAAAGACTGACAAAATGTTAAATACATTTGAGTCGAATGCTGAGCTCTGTTTTTTGATAGTTAGTATAAATCATTGGCTTAAAGATTGAGACTAAGCAATCGGTAAATTTTTGCAGTCATCGCCTCCCACTATTTATGACGTCTTAAAAACCAGAAGAAAAAATTTCAGCATGGAAAAACTAATATATAACTCGAGTCATAAAGGTGAAGCAGTATTAGGGAAAAAGTCAAGTGTTGAAATCTTTCACGTCAGATAGTACGACGTTAAGATAACTTATTTCGTGTTTTTAAAACTTGGAGAGATATCAGTTTTTCATCAGTGTACCCATACTTCACTACCATTTCCATGCACACTTACTACTATTTACTTTTAACCACGAGTACACAAGGATCAGTATTAGCTTTTTAAAGGGGTACATGGGGTTCGTATGATTTTGTGGGGAAATCCTCTGGAGAGATTTGCGACTGTGGTTTATTCTTAGATAGTTCCTTCGAAAAAAAAAAACAAAATTTTTCTCGCCAAATAAATGACATGATTTTCCTCTTTACCTTCCGTGACTGTGATCAGTTAGCTATTGAATTCATCTGCCCTGTCCTATTTCCATTTCATATTCTCTTGACTCTTCTGCATCCCAAATCAGATTATAAAGTCACCCAGGGAATATTACTTACTTGCAATGCAGCTTGCTGTCCTGCTTTAATAAAACTGTGCACACCCTTTTATACTTCAAACTAACTCCAACATGTTCAAGTAGTCAAAGGAAGAAATGCTAGAATCTACAAGAAGAAACGACATGAGAGTTAAGCATCATGATTTCATGATACCAGTATTTTACATACTTAATCTTAGAAAAATCAACTAAAAAAAGTTGGTTCGCATAATCTGCTTAAAAGTATTGATATTAGATGCTCTTGATACTGGAATATAGCTCAGTCTAAGTAAAGAGACACTGGCACAGGATGTTGATGGCAGCCACATTTTCGCAAATCACCACGTTTTTCTGATATCTTGAAACCAAAAATACTTAATATTATCAGATCAAGTATAGGGATATAGCTTATAAACTTAGTTCTGTATTCGTTTGCCTACCTATCTCTTTCGATTACCTGGACACCTGCCAAAAACCTCCAGTCATCCTGTGTGTCCCTTATTCTCTCTTATTGCCGGATTTCTCAGTTTTTACTCAGAGGCCTTTTAAAATATACAGTCACTGCAAGAAATGTGCATATCCTGGCATCTGTCCCTTTTTCTATCCAGACAGTAATTTTATCCAGCAAGTACCGGTACTAAAAGACCGGCACAAAATATCTTAAAAAGCTGCATTTTCAGGAATTTATTCCCATCCACACGTTTATACAGAATGCCAATTATCTTATCCAAGAGAAATCCACTTCCTAATAATGAAATATATCTCAATGCTGCTGTCCAAATAGAATTCATTTTTTCTAGACCGTCCGTCCTTCTAATTTCAGTCATGCATTAAAAAAAACTAACTTGCTTGTTCTGTTGTGCTGATAAATCGATTGTGTTTGATCAATATTTTTGAATGCCTGAAACTCAGTACCTGAGTCACCATATTATATCATAGTATAATATCTGAAACAGAATTAATGGAAAAAGCAGAGTCAAGAGCTATAAAGGCTAGAGCATTAAACTGCCTTTTTGAAAGTTGTAATAATACGGGAAAAAATGAAAAGAATTCGATTGGATTGACTACAGAGAATAGTAGTATATAATAATGAAATTTATGGGTCAACCAAGAAGGTCTTCTAAGGAATCTGTCAAGTGTCACGAGAAACCAGTAATGAGATCCCTACTCATACGTCTTAATTTTACACTGATAAGGGAGCCAATGTAATATAACAACTAAAATCCAATATTTAATTGCTCATACAGGATACTCTTTTAAAGCATATATTATACAAAAACGATCTAGTATCATGAAAAGTTCATCTTTAGATGAAAGACCCATCATCATTGTTTCACACACAGTGTAATAAGAATGTAAAGTTTTTTGTATAAAGCTTGAATGACACATTTTTAGTCGATTAATAAGTACGCTCTTGAGTGTGGCTTCATAATGTTGCGAGTTAATACTTTGATATGGATCCGCTAGCTTCTCAAAACTGATACTGCTTAATCATCCTATTTAGAATATTCGTCTCGAGTTACTTTTCCCCACACATTTAACAGAACAGAAAGGCCTTCGCTCCCACAGGCCTATAAATTTTTATAAAGCACGTTTTATTACATTATATATTATATGACATTCACCGGCTTACTCTTTAAAATCAAAGATAAGCACGAAGTGTTAACATATGCAAAATCTTTATGTCCTTACAAAGCTTTGAATTATAGTCTCATCTTGTAAAATTTAACCATTGTTCACAAAGAACTCTCGAATATTAACTGACCGTTCTTCAACTTTCATTATGTCGCCTTAAAACCTGTAAGTAGAAGAGAAAAAACCTAAAAAAATATTGACGCTCATTCATTGACTCATTCCTTACTTCTTATGGACACTAACAGGTGAAAACACTCAAAAGAATGTAAAATGAAACAGTTTTGTGTTTTCCTACGTGCTTTCTAATTAACTTTGTGACAGGATACAGGATATCACCCCACTCGAATTCTTGACTATCTTGACTTATAGTTGAAGCTTTTAGGAATGGCAAAGTGACAACAAAAGGTTTCTCGAAAGTTTTATTTTTTCAGATTTAGGTAACCCTTTGCTTCCGATCCATTAACTTTGACAATTCTGTCATTGCTTTATAGTGGGACTGTACTGCAGACTGCATTCAGAATAACATGAATAATTTTTGAACCAGATGATGCAAGTGGTTCAACTTTACTCATACAGCTTAGGATATTATGGGATTAGGGAGTATTATAAATGAAAAAGAGGGGATCTTCTATGTAGCTTGTCAGTGTGTAAGTTTGCTTGGGAGATCTTATCACCATGCTTATTTTCCGGTATGATTTGTTGACACAAGTATAGGAATATCTGTATTAATCAGTACTTTCATTTTAACATCTAACCTAGCATTGCCTCTATCAAATAACCGAGTAAATATTCCAATGGGTTCACTGATACCAAATATTTGCTATGTTTTAATATTATTGTCGCAGGCTCTTTGGTTGACGCAAAGGGTTTCTTATGCATTAAATATGTCTCACCTGCATATGTATAACAAATCAGACAAAAAGGGTTCCATTTATGACATACAAAGCGATTGATGTCAGTCGCTTGTAATTCATCTCAAAGTTAGTCATAGTCATAAAGTTCTCATTAAACCTCACTCACGCAATTTTCTCAAAAATAATCAAAACGGATGGGTGTGTCTTGTAATAAGTTGTAAGCGATTGCCAATCGCCAGTCCATCATCAGTGTTCGCAGTTCATAGACAGAAATAAAATAGTAGAAAGGTTCTTGTGATCAATAGTTCTGAATTAATTATGTGCCATATAGTGAGAGGAATACTGAATTATGACCCACCGGAGCTTTCTCATCAATCTCATTATTCTTCCAATAATACAATGCACAGGTTGATTGATGCATGTGTTTTCATGTTAGAAATTATAAATTTCAGTGTGATTTTTTCTCTTGAGAACATCAGAGTCATATCAAACGTGAAATTTCTATAATGTCCATTTATGTCCTCTCAAGTAAGAAGAATTTATTTTTGTGTTGGCAGTTGGTGGCCCAGAGTTTGTCCAATTGGATCTCTTTGACGGTCTTCATCTGCACAATAGTTCTTACCAAGGAATCACACTTGGAAAAGGAGTACATACACTTAGTCCAGGTGTCATCTTTACAGGTAAGCTTGTGCATGAGGGAAACCTGATTTTACTTTGTGCCGAAAAAATGATAATTTCAAGAATGCATGGTATATTTGAGGAAAGAATAAAAAGAAAAAAATTATTTTTAGGTGACTTCCGAGAGATAATGATATCTGGTGAGTGGGTAGAGAGAATTCGAGATCATCTTGCAGAGATCGGGGCTAATGAGTTCACGATCTCTGCTATCGTCAAACAAAATCCCAACAATGTTGGGACGTTGTTATCATTTTCTAGAGGCCTACTTAGGTGAGATTTCATTCAGTTAAATAATCTTATAATCATTTTGGTAGATGTGCCGCAAACAGCTCAAGATTCATTTAGAGTAGGAGGGCTGTCTTTATACTTTAATGCTTGTGACTTTAAATTGTTCATGTTAAAAATTCCACCGCATCTAATGGAATTTAATGCGGGTTGCACATAATTGCAAAAACCCCGTTCAAGCTCTAAATCAATCTTGGATGAAGTGAAACATGTGGTAGTTGTTAATTGGGCTGACAAATTGCTTGTAGTAATGATCCAATTTGTATTTCGATGCAGTGCATTAGAGATTCAGTCGAGTGGTCGAAAAAATGAACTAAGGGTCATATCTGACTCGACTGTAGAAACATTCCCATTCCGCTTGGCGGATGGCAGTTGGCATCGCCTAGCCATTTCATTTTCTGCCTCACAAGTGGACATATTAGTAGACTGCTCGCGTTTGTATAGGAGAGTTCTTCGGTTTGACCCCGCCGCAATGATCTTCGATTCGAGTAACATATCCGTTTGGATAGGCCAGAAAACATCTTCTCATTTCTTATACCAGGTCAGTTATTTCAATGTATGAGGATTTATGAAAAATGTTTTACTTAGAAGGAAAGGGAGTCTCATGAGATTTCTATCCTTGTCTTTGTTTAGGGCATGATGCAAGATTTACGGCTTACATTCGGCCCTTATGGCTATTTGTCACAATGTCCCCAAGTGGACACTCAATGCCCGACCTGCAGCGAGTATACTGCCTTAAAAATGTCCTTTGCCTCACTACAGTCTCAAATACAGATGCTAACAGAACGAGTAAGCTCCATTTTTCTCGGGTTTCTTGCTAATTACATTTAAAGTTATTAACTAATTAAAATGCGTGATTTTGTTTAGCTAAATAATGCAGAAGCGCGTCTGTCAAATGTAGAACAATGCGAATGTCAGAAGTCCTGCAGAGTTAATGAAACTTCAGTTATTGGGGATGGGTCTTCTTGGCATCAAGACTGTGACTTATGCACATGCAAGGTAATTAATTTACTCCTAATGTCGCGCTTCCTTTGCTTCTCTAAAGATAAATAGCCGCATTAATTCCATGATAAACATTTACAAAACAATGACTATTGATATTGGCAAGCATTCCTGTTTTTACGACGATGTTTTCAGCGTAAAGTTGATTTTGTGTGGCGGATGGATACCCGCTTGTATTGACTGATATATGGTGTTGTTCCTTTTTATCTTGGCTTACTTGCTAACCATATATCCCTGGGACACTTTCCAAAAAAGTCAATAGACGAGTTTTGAGAAAGTAAAGCTGGGATGGATTTAAGTTCGATACTAAGGAACAAATTCAAACGTGCTTAATACTGGAGTTTCGAAACTCTGTTTTGTTTGGGTTTCAGAAAGGTGAAATCGTGTGCCAACCCATCCAATGCCCTCAACTCAGCTGTAAAAATCCTGTCTCCAATCCTGGCGAATGCTGTTCTACGTGCCTCAGTAAGGCTATTAAGCTTTCAATGAGAACATTCCAGTCTTAGCCGTTTGTCACCCAAAACTAATGTTTTTGACTTCCTATTAGACAGAAATGTGAGGAATACGAATAACCTTGTTTTTTTCTCTCCCTTCTCCAGAGCAATGCTTTTTCCGAGGAAGAACCTATGATGATGGGGAAGTTGACTCTGTGCGTGAATGTGTTGAATGCGAGTGTACGGATGGTACTATGCAGTGCAAAAGACGCGATCCGGAAAAAACTTGCCCCTCTTTGTCTTGTCCACTTTCAGAGCAAATCGTTGTGCCTGGAGAATGCTGTAAACTTTGTCCAGGTGACCTATCATCATTTATCTACAGCTTTATTTACACTTTTAATCTTAAATAGCTTATCCAAAACAATCCTTACATAATTTAAACATAGGAACTGACTATTGTGCAACTCATGGGCAATGTCATCCTAACGCCACTTGTGTTAATTTGCAAACTACTTTCACCTGCCAATGCAAAGAAGGGTTCTCCGGAGATGGTCTCAAATTCTGTGACGACGTAAACTTTTACTATTATTTCAACTTAGATTCCAAACAATTTAGGAATAAATTAGTACAATCAATTCATTTAATAATTTCTAGCTGGATGAGTGCCTTTTAGAGAGAAATCATTGCGCACGAAATAGTATTTGTGTCAATAATGAGGGAGGGTACGAGTGTGAATGCGTTAAGGGATTTAAAAAGTTAAATCCATTCCAATGTGAAGATATCGGTAAGAGCAAACTTTCAACATGATCTATACTGCCAAGGGAAAGTTTCCCGTGTTTGTGGTCGTGGCACTATCACTTTCCCAGAGAAAGTTGTAAAGCATGAACCAAGGCTATGCTATGCACCACCTTTTCCATAAGGATCAACTTACCCCATACAATTATTTTGTGTACTTTTCCCCTGTAGATGAGTGTTCTAATGGCTCACACAAGTGTCATCCCCATGCTACTTGTACCAATACCAGAGGCTCTTACCTCTGCACTTGTGGCGAAGGGTATACCGGAGACGGGTTTAACTGTTCACGTAAGTCAGATCATTTTTCGTCACAAAGGCCTATTTTTTCTTACCAAAATGGCCAGCAAAGTACACAAGCATAAACTCAAAATAAGATTATACATATCTTAATGATCATATTTTTTTGGATCGCAGCTATTTGTAATCGTACGTGCGAAAATGGGGGACTTTGCATAGCTCCCGAAGTCTGCTCCTGCCGGTCAGGTTGGATTGGAGCGCAATGTGAGACTGACGTCGACGAATGTGAGAATTCAAGCCTCTATGAGGTGAACACATCAAATCAAACGGGTATCATATGTCCTGAAAACGCTATATGTGTCAATAAACCAGGGTGGTATCTTTGTGAATGCAAAGAAGGATTTCAGGCCTTTCTCTCTCACGATGGAGAAGCTGAGTGTCAAGGTATAGAAAATGCATATTAGGAAGAAATGCTTTCAAATTTAATTTTCCGGTTGTAGTATATTGAGTATTTATACCTAATTGATTAGACCAAGACGAATGCGAAATTGACACTACCTGTCCAGAAGGACTGCTTTGTTTTAATACTATTGGTTCCTATGAGTGTCGTTGTCCTGAAGGAGATCACCACTGTTCTCAAGGTAGACCATTTGCCATTTAGGTTCCTATCGACCATAAAACTATTTTAGACTTTAATGGCTATGCACACGGTATTTGCTTCCATTTTTATTGATACTCGTAGGCTGCTTTGAAGACGGGTTGATGCATCAACCGGGTTCAAAATGGCTAAGTGAAGACTGCCATATATGTACATGCACCTCTCCAGGGACAACGTCATGCCAAGCTGATACGTCTGATGCCTGCCCTCAAATATGTCCCCCCGAAGTTGCCAGTATACATAAGTGCTGCAATAAATGTGGCAATGTTTCCCATCCCCTCGCAAAAACACAAGAACCAAAAACATGCCGTCATCAACTTTATCCTGAAATTCAGTTTCAATCTGGTTCGCATCTCTTTTAAAATAATAATCATTTCCCTTAATATCCTTGCACACATTTTCCTTATGAATGAGAAAGGAATGATCAATGTTCTCAAGGGAATTCTACACTGTTATTTTCCCAATTGTAGTAATATAATGTCATCATCACTCCGTTTGTTTTATAGGGGAGATGTGGCATTTCCATTGCCAAACCTGTGAATGTCTTGATGGAGAAGTTGACTGCTGGCCAATTGACTGTCCACCAGTAGATTGTCACAATGCATTTCTTCCGGCTGGTGACTGCTGTTTTCGATGTCCAGGAGAAGCAACTAATGACAAATGCACTCACTGGCATCGAAACGGTACTTTCACTGAATGTCACCTTTTGGAAAACACAATTGAGTCTGGGACCCGTGTTACACTGCCACACAGCCATTGCATATCTTGCAAATGTCAGGTTAGTAGCCGTAATGCTTAAAGTCATCACCTAATCTTAAATATCGATTATTTTTTACATCTTTTTAACCATTAAACTTCTTGCATGGTAAAATTACTCTTATTATGTGACTAATTCCGTTCTTTGAACTTTTTTTTTCTTGTGAGTTTGTATTAATGTGTATTTTTATACTGTAACTAATTTGAACCCTTATGAGATGGTTGGACATTTCAAAGTGACTAACAATGTGTGCCATTTATTTGGTTTGAATTTAAATGCAGGTACAATTTTTAGTTTTAAATAGCTGCATACTTTTCTCATACTTGTAGTTTACAGACGTATTTTTTCTTATTTTCATGATTATCAGAAGCAATTTTTTAAGTAGTGGGATATTGAGACCTGTGTATTCTAGGTGTCAGCCATAGTTGTAAATTTCCATAACGTTTTCAAACGTTATGGTGGCCGCATAAAGATGAATCTGGTAGTGGATAGAAATTACCTTTGTAGTAGAATACCATGCTATTAAAACTTGACGTAACTGTGTAACCCTATTAACCCAAACAGGTGCCGCTCTGCGCTAAATCGGTGAGCAAA
>JAQGBU010000674.1:0-21516 GCA_034698605.1 Isotoma decorata
TTTTTCACGATAGCATGAATAGGTTATGTGGAAAATGAGAGGGCCATTGTACAAAGGTAGCTTGCAGCCCACTGTACGTCCGTTTTAAAAGAATCAAAAGTCGGTTGTAAAATTGTTTCGGGAACTTTTGTCAGTGACATTTCCTTTGTTTGGAACCACACGATGCCGATGAGCATTTTGGTTTCTTCTTCATTTACCCATTGTACCTAATTTTGTAGATACTTGCATTTTTGATTCCTTGCTTTAAATCTTTAGTTAAAACTTTTGGTATATGATTAAGCTCATTCACTGTATGATGTTAATCAAAAATTTCGAATTCTTTATTTGCAAACGAGTCTATAACAGGTATTTTGTGACCTGGGAGATGAAATGAATCATAATTGAGGTTTGAGATAACAGTCAGACTCAGCATGGGTTTTTTTTCTGCACATTTGTGACAATGACAGTAATGACAGTTTTACTAATAATGTACAAGATTCAACTCAAAGTTGTGTGAAAATACGAAGCATGCCGAAAACCATGAAATCCCAAATGCAATTCATCTTGCATTTCTCAAACTCCTAAAATTAATTGTCTTGCTTTTATACAACTCATTTTAATACTTACCAAAACCTCATGGCTCATAGTTTGCGTCTGAAAGAAGCTAAATTATGTTATAATAGGCAATTTTGTTTCGAAAATGTGTATATGTCTTACGAGTTTGTTACGGTCATACACAGCAGGTAGATAACTCTAGGATAATTTTTTAACCTGTCCAACCTAATCAGATTGGTCTACAGCCTACAACACATACAGTGAAATCAGTTTCCTTCCCAACAAGAAAGGCAGAAAGAGGAAGTTACTTTGACTTTCACTCATTTCTCTGCTCGTACTCCATGATTTTACAGGAACGACATTTCCCTTCATTTAAACCTTCTTTCTATTTTTTGGTCCTTGTGTAAAGTCGCCCTGGTTAAATAAGCAGAATTATGATTAGAAATGTAAAATGTAACATTAAAATAATAGTAAATGAATACCAATGAAATGCATTTAGTTTTTACCAGCATACTTTTACTGAAGTCTTTATTTACGATTATCAAAAATCTATTATGTCTTTTCGTCTGAAACATTATATCATATATTTTATACTCTATTTTACTTATCTTTAGAAACAATTATTTTTAATTTTACATTTTTTATATAGTGTTTTATACTAATCCGTCTATATGTATATAGTCTCATCACTCTCATTGGAGTAACACCAGTTTTATAAAATGTATCAGTGTATCACAGTAGAAATATTAGGTAGGAAAGTATATATTATATAATATACATGCATTTTCATTTCATGTTTGGATTTTGCAAAAAATAGCTTTTACATGTACAGCATTTTGAGTTGATCTCTTTACAGAAAAATTTGTTTAAGAAACTAAAACAATTTCAACATAATATATAATATGTGTTTACGTATTTATTTAATATTCGAAAACAATATAGAGCTACACTCCCATAAATATTTTGTAAAAACTGCGTCGCATAATTGGTTGAAATGAACTTTGTTCTTTGGCTTAAGATTAGCTTTCACTTTTTAATCTGTTTCTTTTCGTAAAGAATTAGGGTGTGATAGTAATATTAGATGTTGTTGGAAGAAATTGCTGAGGAGTTTAGTTAGAAAAACGTACGTCTGTATGACAAAAAGTTTATAATCAGCATTTTTAGATAAATTGATGATCTATTATTATTATTATCATCTGTAGTTTGAGAAAAACAGTTTTCTATTGACTGAAGTATAACAGCGAGTAAGAAAACTATGATAAGTGAAAATAGTGAGATCCATTCTTTCTTCTGAAAGAACAGATGAATAAATTTTTTGCATCAATCTGTGAGTGTTACGGATAAAGCTTTTGGCATGGAATGAATTAATTACATTTTTTGATGAAGTTTTGGATATTTAATGGATTGTCGAAGCCATTTTATGGTTTAATCTAACGCTATAAATTTTTTAAAGTCATGGGAAAAAGGGTTATAATGCTGCTAGAGCTAATACTATATAACACTATCAGTGTAAAAGTTAAAATAGTTCTGAGGAACGTAAAGTAACTTTTAATAACACTGCTTATGAATAATATAGCATTTGTTTGGAGCGGACAATGCTTTCGGACAATGGAAGTTTTAACTGTTGTGGTTGGGAAGGACAAATGTTTTTGTAATAGTATTAAATTCATTATTTTACAACGTTCATAAAGTGACATAAATTATTCATGAAAAGCAGAGACGAAGGCCATGACTCCAATACCAAGCATAATACAACTAAACTGTTTGAGTGACTCTTTAGGGTCTTCTTCCTTAACCAGATCAGGTAGTAAATTAGTAAGGGCTATGTTGATGAAACACCCTGAGGTAAAGGGTAAAATCCACCAAATAAAATCCCCTGAAAAAATTACAAACAAAATGTCATTGAATAAGCACTTCTGAATCTCACGAAATCATTTAGTTATTATTAATTTAAAAAGACAAGGATTTTACCCATTGACTGCATAGAATCAACACTGAGAGTAAAAACTGCTCCGAGAAGTCCCACTGTGGCAGTTGACAATTGAGCCTTAGCAGCACTCCAAGGATTGAATCCTGCACGAAGAAGAATCGCAAAGTCTGCAATTTCATGAGGAATCTCGTGAAGAAGTATGGCAGCTGTTGTGAGAAGACCAATTCTCATGGAAATTATGAAGCTACCAGCCACAGCTAATCCATGTGTAAAATTGTCAAATCCATTAGCTACGAGATTAAGATACCCTGCAATCTGGATCCACAATAACGCATTTTTAAGAACTTATAATTTTGACAGTTAATTAATTCATGATTTTAATGTGATATAATTCTTTAGTTCAATTTACATGCTTATGAGATGATTCTTTACTACGCGGATTTGGCTCAGAGACCTTTTTGTCAATGTTGTTATTTGAACAGTCTGATATTATGGTATTTGTCGCTTCAGAGTTTTCTTGATCATTTTCTTCCTCTTGTCCAAACGAGACTAGTTTTTCACAAATCAGAAAACTGATGATGCCGGTCAACACCCAGAAGCCCAGGTGTATAAGCGTTTCATGCTTGCTTGAGCCAGAGGCTGGAAATTTTAATTTAAAAGTAGGTTTTTGAAATTCATACATTTAAGGACTGAAAATGTGCATAAAACCTTATTATGTATGTCATTAGTTATAATGATGATTAATTTACCTCGTGCATGATTCCAAGCCTCTGGAAGTAAGTGTAGGAATACATCACCAAGTAAGCTACCGACAGCAAAATTTAAAAGTCTCTTGAGCTGTTTTCCGTTTATTCCTCCTAAAGAACAAATAAAAAATAACAAATAAGTATGTTGAATTCAAAATTTATCAAAGCATTGTATTTTCGAAAAACCATGCAAATTCCATTCCTATTCAAAAATAATTTTTTAAAAATCGAAAATTAAGTCTTTTTCATCGAAATGTATACAAAGATAAGATTTTATTCACTCAAAATCAGTGAGATCTGAATATCATAACATCTATTATTCATTAACCTTAACATTAACCAAACGTAAACACCGAATTGAAGTTTTACAACCTCTACAAGGTATATCTAAATAGCTATACGATCAAAGTATTTTTACATCAAATTCAGGTTTTTTCCATTTGTACAGAGGCAGACAATTTTGAACTTAAAGATGTTCATGTAAGCTTCAAATGTTTTTAAATGCATGCTAGGTAGGTATAAGAAATTGCTGAAGTAAAATGTGCTAGTTCCCATTTATAACATGAATTTGCGTCCTGCGTGCAATTCTGGTCCATCATCTTGAAATTAGCTAGGGTCTCCTGGCCTAGCCTCTACAAGAAGAATAGCCAATGTACTAATTTTCTGCATATGAAGTAAAATAAAAAGGAAAACCGGTTAAGGTGCTTCATTCAAATGCAAAAGGTATCTTTCTTATTTTATCATAAGCAAAAATGCGAAAGCTAAGATGGTTTTTACTATAGTGGCTCTTGGCAGGGTTATTGTTTTGGGTTTTGAAGTTCAATGTACCACATGTCATAAAAAATACATACTTTCATATGAGTTTTTAGTCCATGCTTTTTTGTACCTATCGAAGGAAATAAGTAGATTCATTTTGTGCCATGTCATGTATGTTTTGCAAAAGTACCGAAAATCTTAGCAAAAATGTTATTGCAATAGTGGCTGTTTTTTAAATATTAACTTTGCTTAAGAAAGATAATAATTACAGACTTTTTTAGATTCCGTATGAGAACAATACAATCAACAATAATTTTGACTCCGTTTCGTTTTAGTCTTATTTTTATCAATATCATTGTATATCTTACCTCACAATTTTACCTAAAAAAATTGTATTTTAATTCGATACAAAACTTTTCGCCCAATAACTGATACAGAAAATGGCATAATATTATGATTTTCAAATGTTAATTTTACTATTGATTATGCAAGATGTTCATTTGTTATAAAATAACGAGTTTTATCAAATTTGTATTAATCATTGATAGAAATGTGTTACTTTTTAGCACGATCATTTCAGAGAAATTTTTTGATATAGATTTTGAACTGTAAGCGTAGTTATAGCTTGCCTGTGACTAAATTTTAGAGTTCCTTAGTAAAAGATAGGAAAAAAGATACGAAATGCGGAAGAATGCAACCACCTAAAAGGATATGTGCTTACTATATTTCTATATACACTATCCCACAGCATTTAGAAATACATGTCGTGGGGATAAGTGACTTGAATCGTCAGTTTTCTTTCATTTGAAACATTTTGTGTTGTATTTTCTATAGTTTTTTCCTCGGCTACCATTATGTACAGTTGTAATAGACACTAAGAAATAAACGGTCAAACTCTTGCTCGGCTTATGAGAATTCTACTTAATATAAAATTATCTTTTTATTTATCAATAAGTCCTCATTCGTAAAGCTATACATTAAATACTAATTCTTTTGACATTTCATAAATTGTAAATCCAGAAAATTCTAAATGGTGTTGGAAATCGTGGGAGCGTTATCAATTGTCACCATTGTCACCGTTGTCACCTACCGTAGACTATAATAAAGTCTGTGACGCCTTAAAATTAGTCTGTAAACTCAAAAGACCTGCAAAGCCTGGAAATGTGAAAATAACTTCGCTTTGGTTTGTTCCCCTGAAGGATAAAATACGTGGAACAAAATATTAAGTGAATGATGTGCATTGAACTAGAGTTTAGTGTGGGCGCAAATCAATTCCCCTAGGTTTCAGTTTATTTGATTAGTTTTAAATTGAACTCATTCAAGCGAACTATCAAACGCAGACCAGAGTAGGATTTGGGTGTTAGAAAACATAAAACTGCTATGATGTAAATCTAACAGCAAATAACCGTTATATTATTCAAGTCAAAAAGCTGTGGTGTATGGTACAAAAGATTGGATTTTGGGAAGGAGCAAGAAGCTTTTGATGATAATATAAACTTAATAAACTCAATAAACTTGGATTGTTCTGTATTATATTATTATTAAAAGTATCAGTATCCTATTAGCAGTAGAGCCTTGGTGAAACGATTTCACTGCACTTTGGAAGATTGTCCCTTAATTCCAAGGATATAACGATTCAAAATTGTTGGCAGATTGTATACTAAAGTGTCACAGACCATGCAAGAAAGTATTACGCAACAGCTCTGTAATTCCTAGCTAATTTCTTTGAGAAACTGAGGTTTAAAATCTGAAAGTTGTTCAGCCCCATGAATCACATTAAATAATGTAACTAGCCTAGCGGAAATGATAACGCTAATCTTAAGCACACATTTTTTTGTACAGTAATTTTCTGCAGTTCTGTGCACTTAAATGCTATCTAATGTTATTATTTAATGCATAATAACAAATAACAGACAAAGGCCTTTTCTAAATTTAAAGAATTCCCAAGCAGCATATGATTTCTCTTTGTTTGGTAATGTCGTTAAATTAAACTAGGGATTCGTATTCTTGTAACAATTATGTTGTATTTTGTTTGTAAACCTACATCAGTCCTACTGACTAAAGTTTAAACTAGTGTTTAAGAAAGAAAAAACTACCTGATAAGAATTTTTAGACCTTTTTAACAAAATACCAGAGGATTGTTCAATATTTTGCCAGTTTGTTTTAGAATTTGTATAAATATTATAATTATTAATGCTAGAATATTTAAATGTATATAATTGAAAGAAGATTTTGCATTTAATAGCAGGCATGTCGATACAAAAAAATGCTCTTTACTTATGTAATTTCTGTAAAAGTATTCCAACATTTTATAGAAGAATGTCATGGTTGAAGCTTTAAAACCTTGTAGGGTTAATGTAAAAGAACATTCCGGATCTTAAGTTCCGTTAATTTTAACCCCAAATTCAATGCCATGATTCGAAAATGATTTGAATGACGTCTTACGATTACGAATACTCAAGACCAAAAGCACAGATTCATTCAAATGGAACTGTTTTTTAACAATCAAACGAAAAATGTTAGTTTAAAATCTGATAAATTAAGGATTTTCAATAGTTTATTGCATCATGAATACCGATTACAGATAAACTTTTGAGTGTACCATTTTTCATAAAGCGATGATAGTAAAAAATGAAATACAAAACCCAATTTCAGACTAAACTACTCATATTTACCAATGGAACAATCCTCTTCTATTTGATTAGGTGATTTAAATGAAAATCTTTGAACTCATTCTTATTTAGGCTAAAAAAAGTGCAAATACAGGTATTACTTTGTTTCTGCTGACACTTCTCTGGTGAGCTAATTTTCCCTTCGAGCAGATATTATAAAAAAAACTTACGCTCCTAACACATTCACATTATATCAAACTATTGAGCATGAAATGAATGTACGAAATAAACCACATCTCTAACCAGGTGAATAAAAACATTGGTGTTTAGTAATGCAATCACTCCTTTGAGCTGTGTTATACAAGAGTTCCCATGTCACTTTGTTGTTTAACAGACACCAATCTAACTTCAATACTGTACCAAAAATTTGCATCATTCACTTCAAACTTCAAACGATCATTCATTATAAATTATGCTTGGATTGCTCGTGGTCTCAAATCTCAAGTACAGGTACAGTTGAACAAAAGTACAGTACAATAGTACAAAGCACAAAAAATTTGCCAAGTCCAGGTGGTGTAGAGAATCAGACAAGGAAAAATGTCATCATCTTGGGGAGTTGGAACTAAATATAAAAAGGTTATGATTTCATTATATTCATCATTCATGAATGAAAAAATGACATTTATCAAGAATCCACACGCTGAACGTTTTGTTTTGCGTGTAAAAAGGGAAGAATTTAAAATTTTCAACGCTTCTTAAAAAGTTTATTGTTTAACTATCAATACAGCCTTGGATTTTCAATTTTTAACAAAAGTAGCAGCTTTCTCTAATTTTGCATTTGCATCTGACACGGTCCGTACAATCTCGCCAATGCAAAAAGCTGAAGAATTGAAAATCAACAAAAGCCTATTCATTTTCATTAATCATCAAACAACTGTAAGCAAGCTACTGTAGCTAAAAGTATTTTATAAAATTGCAAAGCACTCATTCAATTTCATTGGTAATAGTGACACAGTTGTAGCTATTTTTACGCTTTGAGATGAAAAAATAAATCCTTAGCTTAACAATAGAATAGTAAATGTGTGATGTACAGTTCCTTTTTGTCAAGTATGAATCTGCATTTCTTACTGCTTAAGGCAAAAAACTTTTTAGCTTTGTAGATGCGTTCGCTTAAACTGCAATGCAATGGTTTTTCAATAAGTCGGTCAGTGATTCATTTATCACTAGTTCTTAGTTATAAATAGGTTTATAAGCTGGTCGTGGTTTGCAAGTAGAACTACATACCTGACTAAAGTGACACACTCCTGAAATCATGAATATTCATGACAGAATTCTTTACGTTATTTCTGATTGTTGAAGATGTGGTTCTATCAACTCTGTCGTAGTTCATTTTCATGAGCAGATCCTTTTAAATTTTTTATCTAATTTTCCATTTAGTTAATACCAGAAAATTTGAAATCGTTTGATCACGCACATTGGAGAAATTTATCTAAGAATTTAATTGAAAGAAAAAGTTAACTTTTAACACGCTGCTGAATACATGCGGTTTATTATATTGGCGTACACCAACTCTGCACAATTTAAGGAAATACTGAAAGTTTAACGTGATGAAAGTTTTAATTAGATATACTATAAAAGTATAAAAGTGCTTAGTCTATGAATCCATGACTCTACGAAAAGGCCCATAATACCTCCATAGATTTTGCCTGCAATAGATCTCTTTAAGACTAACGGAGACGCATTGTTAGTCTTTCATTTATTAGGATTTCTGTCTCATGAAAAAAACTACAAGCTGCCTAAGATTATTCATCATTTGCACCTGCTGTATTGACAATGAAATTTAATCTGCATATAGTAAACAATTTAATTTGGGGATACTTGATTTTTTCAAATTGCAGCTAGTTAACAAATTTCACTTTTCAGGTAGCAATTTCTTTCATAGGAAGGGAAAAAACTCAAAGTATCATCAAAGTCATAAAATCGTGCACTTAAGAAATCGCTGTTTTACCTAATAGAGATCTATTCAGTTCATTTTATTAATAGAAAAGAAATGCTATGTTTTTATGAATTTAAATCACAGTAGAAAATTAAGAATATGATAATAATAGATTTCAGAAAATCATTTTTACAAACCAGTGGACTACGTCATTTAACCCCGTATAATTTTTTAAACAAATAGGCATTATAATAATATATAGATGTATATGCTCTGATTATGATGGAATACATTGGAATACACTTTTTTTGGGATTAGCTGATATTTCATTATTGGCAATGTAAGTAATGCAGTATGACAGTCTAAGCCTCGTCTGACAGCCCATTAATAATACATCAGCACGCATAACATTATATGAGATAAGCTAAATTTATATAATCTACCCTAATTTTTATTCTGGTATCAAGAAAAAATGTATATTTTGCAAAATATTCGAGTTTTGATTGCTATCTCATATTAAACTCTAATTATACGACACTATTAAAGATTAGTACGTGCGTACATTTTTGAAATGTATTCTGTAATATAACCGACCAAAATCTAAAATTATTATTAGTTTACAACCAAACCTTTGGAAGGACAGGTTATAAGTAAAAGTCAATCAAAAAATCAAACATTATAAATCAATAATAAACGTATTTACGTAATCTAGCCTTGAATCTTTCTGTAATATTTGCATTTTTTGTTAAAGTATCGGACAAATTTACTAATCTTCAGAATTTTAGACAATGATGCTGGACAGATAGAGATTTTAAAATTTTAAAACCTTGCTTGATTAAATTAATAATGTAGCAAAACATAGGAACTTCGTGAGACCTTCTATTCCTACACAGCATTTGCATTTCATGTCTCATTCAAACAATATTTCCCATTTTATTGGCTTTATCCAGTCCAGAATACTACTTGTGCAGACAAAAGCTATTACCGAATTTACGTAATCATATTAAATGTTTCTATCCAGAAAACACAATCAAGTTTAGCTTATTTTTATACACTTGAAATAAGTAAGCAAGGTCAAATTTTATAGAGTTGTTACTTTACCAGAAAAAAACCAAATCTTACTTGGTTATCCACCAAGATCGATGGAACAGGATGGATTGTTTTGTTTTCTGAGAAAAGATTTCACGTAAAGGATTGCTATCAAAATTAACCTGAATCGAAGGAGCCTTGGACTTAAAATGCCAAAGCAAAGACGCAACCATCCGTTTCCATCAAGTCCAACCATCCATATTCTCTACTACAGACATCAGCCCTAATTTTAGCCAAAGGTAATTACATAACATGTTCTTTACTTCAAAATTAACATCACCTACAGAGGCTTTGCAAGGTACATGATTGGTTATGGTTACTCGCTCTATCTGAACTGACTGTTGCATGTAAATGCATATTAAAAGTTATTGTTTTATTCCGACTTAAATACTCCACACACTATATTGGTACTCTCAAGTCTTCAACAACTTAACACAGAAATACATAAGGCTAATAAGTGCAAAGTCCCAATTGAATTTATTTCAACCAGTTCTTACCCAGTCAAATATATTGACTCAAATTCCTTTAAAAAGATAAAACCACAAAGTAAATTTTGCATTGGATAACAAGGCAGTCATCAATAAATATTACATTCATCCACATAAAAATATCATGTTGAGGGCAAGTGATTTTGATTATTTGAAATAATGTTGGCTCATCATTTATAATTGAATACAGTAAAAGAATTATACAATGTATGAAAATCTGACAATACACTGAACCGTATATTATTATCACTTGTCAATTTAAGAGTAGAAGCAGGCGACAGGTTTGAGCACATATGTCGAAAAGAGATAGCAGATAATCCCAGTCCAGAGCAAACATTTCAAATAAATTTTATGTGACAATATGAGAAGGCATTATGATACAAAAAATGATTGGAACAGCTTCTTTGAAGTTAAACCTTTTGTAAATAGCATAAAAATTCATTGAATGCTTTATCATATCACAAAAAACTTGAAAAATCAATTTCAATTTTCAATTGATTAATCAAAAACTTAAAAAAATTAACCTTCACCTTCACATAGAAGTTCATTGGCTTTGCATGGCTTTCAATATTAATTAAGACTCACCTGATGTATGATGACCTCCTTTAGATAAAGTCTTGTTATCCTCGCATAAACTATCACTACCAGTAGGAAATAGCAAAAGAGGAAAAATTCCGCTAAGTCCTACTAGAAGACATCCCGTAATGGACATTACCCACTTTTGGCAATCTGATGTAGTAACTCGAATCACAACTTCGCTCAACAGGTGTTCATAAACACCCGATGCAGTTGTATTACTCACATTTGAAAGAAATGCTGGCCAGTAGAAACTCGAAGAATTTGCGAAATACTCAGGGTCCAATGGGCCTGACATACTGATAAACATAAAGAGCTTCTTTGACAACTAATTAGTACAAGTGGATACAAGTGTCAATTATCCCGATCAGATACTCTAGACCTAAATTTGTACAGAATTAACTTCCTGGTACAATTTACCGGCCTAAGTGTAAAACAATCAAATTATTTTTTGCACGTACACTCACAAATTTGACCAAGGATGGTTGGAAAATTAATATATATTTTTATTTATATATTTATACTTGAATTAGTAAGGATTTTATTTTATGAAAACGAGGACTTTCTCATCGACTTATGTTTTTCCCAGTTCCAATTAATTTCTTGTATTCAGTATAAAAAACTTAGAAATTGATTTTTCTAAATTTAGATCCTTTTTGTTATATAACGGTCACTGAAATAGTTTGGAAATGAGTTGATTCCAGATTTATGTAGTGTTGAGGAATGGAAATGTCTTTGGGAAATGTAAGCATTATTTCGTTCACAGAGTTCTCCATTTGATTCTTAAGAAAGTTCAGACACTAGGAGTTTGTCTGTCTGTGCAGAATATAAGAACTTTTTGTCATTTGTACTCTCAAGATGATGAGTGGGTCTGGAACTGACAAGACAATTTTCAGGACAATACTAAAGTTCTAAAACTCTTAAAACCCTTGGAAAATAAACTGAGGAGTTGACTGCGCTATACAGAACAACTAATTTGGGTAGAAATATCTCTTTCTCCCTTGAAACCTTTGGGACGATTGATCTTATATGACACAGACACTTTTTACTTTGCTACCCTTTCCACGAGAAGAGACGATATAGACACTTTTAACATCATCCTAAAAAACTCTCGTGTATGTATGTCTCTCTTGTGCTTGTACTCTGCTATTTGACACAATAAAATGCACGCGTAGCAATATATTGATTGATTCCTGTCGATGAAGGATTTCTATTTACAATGATAATTCCACTGATAAAATGATTACCAATAATAAAACACGGTAGCAACTATTTAATTTCTTATCTTGTATTGAATTTATGCTTGTGAACAGTTTCAAGTTGGATTTATATTTGCTCCGTTATATTTTGACAAGGGAGAATAGGTTTTAAGATATCACAATGAACTCTAACGATTTATTTTTTTACCTTTATCAACATACCTACAGTAAGAGACTGACTAATTGTCTTTGAAATTCATATTCCACTTATTATTATTATTATTATACACCTCTTGAAAGCACATTGTGGTTTAGATTTCTAAATGGCTCATTGTCCATTATGTGTGATTAAATCTTATGCCATACTTAAAAGTTAAGGTTAATTAAAGAGTATTCTTTGTACTTTATTATACTTAGAAAATTAGCACTAAACTAAAGAACAGCTATCAAAAAAGGAATTCACTTAATAACAAGGGGAAAAAGTCTAATAAATGTGCCTATGTTAAGTTACTAAAGGAATGTTTCTTGCTTAGCTCCTTCTGGCTTTATGAGCGAAAAATCTTAAGAAACTGAGTTCTTATTCATCTCATCACAACATACATAAAAAACTGTAGCCAAATTGTAGCTCACACTATGTATGTATTTGTTCATGCTTTTGTATTTTAATATTATGAAGTTAAACTGATATTACTCGTTTGTCTTGTTCTATATAGTAGAGACACTTGATCTGTTAAAGCATTAACTTACTAAATCGTAGTCTTCCTGTGGTGGGGCTCTAATGATTGTGTAGTCACTCCAAGACTACAGTTCTTCTGCCTCCTATATTATACTCTTGACTGTTAACATATTTATAAACAAGGCTTCATGGTATTAGATGGGTTATTATGGCTTTATGAAAACGGAAACGGGTGTGACATAAACACATATGTAAAGAATACAATGATAATAATATAATGTAATGCATGGAAATCTGTAAAAGCACTAGAAATTTATTTTTTTCTCTTGGGTTTGTTTTTTGATACTGGTAGGTTTATTGTAATCTAATACTCTTATAAAACCATGGAACGCAATATGCTTTAGAATGTATGCAGAGCTTATCAAAACAAAATAACAAAAACAACAAGAAGCGTGAATTAACTTTTTCGGTTTAATTTAATTTAATAGAAAATATTTTTGAAAAGGTCCCTTTGACATGGGTATAAGAGTGAAGTACCTTTTAAAAAGTAAATTAAATCTAGAGGTAGAGTTGCATAATAATATTGTGCACTTTGCCACCGACTTTTCTCGATTTTGGATTCAATGAACTCAATAAGCTTTCATGTATGAATGCAAGTATCTCCAGAAGAGTTAAATCCAGAAGAGGCAATTTTACATCTTACTCTTCCGCACGTAAGTACATTTCATTCATTCCTATCCAAGATTGTTGTTGGTCTTCGTCCAGTCTTCCTTCCTTCGCATCTTCATTATGTTGCATTCATTCATATATTATGTCAGGATATTATTCCTGAGTCTGTTAAACTCTTCTACACATTTATAAATAGGTTTAAAAAGGCTGAGAGAATCATGCCTTAACTAAAACTAGATTATTGAGACAGGTATATGTATACATATAAGCATATTTATTGAAGCCGTCCCCTAATTTTTTACAATACTTCTCGTAAAGTACAGGATTATAAATGAATTTAATGATTTATAATGTAAGATAGATAGGGTGAAACGCTCTTGAAGGCTCCTGTACCCTTGTCAATAGTAAATGAAAAACTCGAAAAATCAGTTTATCTAAAACATCGTTATCATTATGCTAATGTGTCAAGTGTCAAGGTTCACATCAGAAATACGTATCGCCTACTATAGCTGAAGCTCTGAATGTTCAAGTTGGAGTTGTTTCCTAAAGCTCGTAATTTTCTAATATCACAAAATTCAACTTTTGTATTTCATTAGCATAGGTATTTTCCTATTTTATAACGAATAGTCATAAATGGTACGTGCCAACTGCTAACCTGAGCTGTCTAAATAAAACATAATCGAAATTCATTTTTTTTATTACACCCCGATTTAATTTATATAAGAAGCATACAAAATATAGCATTGAATACATGACAGATGACAATAAACATATCAAGCAACTAATATCTTTGGATGCATGTGGTATTAGGAAATCGATTAATGTAATCAAAATGATGATTTTCTACATTTGAGTACAAAATCGTTATTGATGTACACATTTACTCTGCTGGCCCACATTGTAAGTCCATACTTCGTCTTCCCAAATCCTAAATGGAGTAATAGCCACCGTTAAAATTTACGACATTATGCGGGCGAAATTTATTGGTATCTAAGAAAATTAGTAGAAGGCATTGTTTATTTCATGTGTGAAACATTACATAGAATGGCCAATATATATAATGAATGACCACTAAGGCCATTTGGGAAAAGTACTCGAGCATCCAACTTCCTGAATTCCTGGCAGGGGAAACACATATGCCTTTGGATGATCATGTAACTCTAACTCGAAGGGATATAGCTAAAGCGTTGACGTGAACAAGCTCTATTGTCAGAAACTCGAGGGTATTTAATCATAACAAAATGATTGGTTTCTCCGAAAAAGCCGAAAATCTAATATTCTTAATTTGTTATTGTTTGTTCCAAAAGCCAGCTCTGGTTGATTAAAATAGCATTCAATTACGACAGGAAATAATATCGCTTACACTCTTCACTATTATCTCAGACTAGTATTGATTTTACCTCGCCATCATCATCCCGATTACTAAAGGGCAAGTGTATATAAGACCCGATAGACGGGTAGTATTGGAGAGCTGACTCTACCTGCAGTTACCCTTGAATAATACATAAAGTGCAATGCGAAAAGGAATACTTAAGAAAGGATTGTTGAATAACTTCCAGTAAAGCTTTTACAGTTCCTCCTATGTTTGATTTTTGTTTGACTTTGTTAAGTATCAAGATTTGACAGGTGACAAGGAAATTGGACACTCTATATTGAGGATGCTTTTGAACAAAGAGACCGATTCGAGTGTAATTCATTGAGTCAGTGCTTTTCTCATAGGATGGCATAAGAAGACAAAGAGAATTCGGATTGAAGTTAAAAAGTTTGTATGAGTTGAGGGGCTGGAAGCGTTCAATAGATATCCGAATACCTAATAGATACTTTTGTTTCTCTCATCATCGTATTATTATTATCTGTAGGATTTTTGTTCTAGGAGGGATGTAACCCTATATATGAGAGAGGATAATAGCCCTCCGAGTGAATAATTCTGATCCAATGAGTAAGAATTAGACATGAGAGTGAGGAAGAGGTTGAGATTGAGTGAAACTATTTTTAGAAAGCTGAAATTTTATGTCTATTGCCACTGTGGGAACAGAATTCAGTACACAAACTGAGGACTGAAGATACCACATTGAAAGAAGACATATAAATATATACGATGGCATAAGAAAGTTTAACCACTTTTTATTTACCAAACTACGGTACTCTCTCTGTCTATCTCTTTCTCGAGTCTCGAGCTTTTTTCATCAGAAAGACCTCCTCTCATCAATGGTTTCCTTTAACTATCATTACACTAACTTCTAAGCTAGCCTGGGCAATTGCCATTCCTGGCTTTTTGTCCCGGCGCATTCTCCCTTTCATTTTAATTCTTTTTGAGAAACGCTTTTCATAATAAAAATTGTTTTTCTTAATAACAGTTTACCTTTTTGTTATATTTTCAATGTGAAGGAAGTGAAAAAAACCTCGTGTATCAGTAACTTCTTTTTCATAAGGGTATCAAATAGCTCTAGATCTATTTGTAAGCTTATTCAACAACTCCAGAGTTGGAAGTATAGTTCTACGGCATTTCTTTACCTATTACCATTATTTGTATAAATTCTAGGTTTACTTTCACATACTCCTTTGTAACTTGGAATGGAACTTTCAGCAGATGTAAGTCCCTTGGATTATTTTTTTCTTTCTCTTGTGTACTCACAAACATGAGATATTATACGCATGAGATTAATTCATCAATGAAAAACTAAACTATCGTGAGACACCATATCGAACAACAGTGTCATCAATAGCCATCATAGTAATGATGATGTAACTTCAAAATCTCTTTATAGGTTTGGGGTCAGTTGGCACAGGTGCAAGAGGCACAGGCCCTGTTCTCATCAGATGAAAACTCCAAGCGTTTTAGAACGGTAAATCTTAATTATTGCTTTAAATTAAAAACATAATTAGCAACAAAGCATCATTGCTAATTATGTACTACTCTTGTAATATCTCAAAATCAATTATCCTGTCTGGATTCTATATTGGGAGTTCGGAATATTTATCTTCCAATAAATCAATACACATATTCATAACATACGAGCAGCCGTAATCTAATTGAGTTATTGCACTCGGATGAGTATCTTGTTAAGTATACCTTACATCGGCTAGTGTTACAAAAACATCTACTCTTGTAGTTACATTTTAGGTGATCAGGTATGAATAATTTAGCTGAAACTTTCTCTTCCTCAGACAATCGACAAACTTCCCGAGAAAGTTCTCCTGAAGGTTTTCACCTACCTTCCTCATAAGGAAATATGCCGGTTGGCTAGAACTTGTAAAAAATGGAGGCAAGTTGCATATGATACTAAGCTATGGAGTCATGTTTCCCTTCGACCAGAGATTTCAGGCCTTCATGTTACCGGTATGGACTCCCTTATGCATCTCATCAGGTAATTTTATTATTGCTGATAAAAATTCAAAAAAGATTACCAAGGCTTCTTTATACTATCAAATAATCGGCCAAAAGATATAAAACGCAATTTATTTGTTTATCGTTTCAGTACATGATTAACATATTTAATTGATGATTCCTTTAATTTTGAGATTACTTGAGATTTTAGAATTCCTTGTTTTATGTTTTAATTAATGTTTGCCCTGACGAACATAAAATTTTAAGATAGGGAAATAATGTATGACTAGTCATGCTGATCTGTCAATTAGATTTTGAATCAATATAATGTTCGGTCAATGACAGTTATTTCCTATTTTAGCGATACGTCATATGTATCTTAGCACTTGAGATTTCAACTCCACAAGATAAAGTTGTAATGCCTACGTGTTGTATATCACGTAAAAAATTAATTGATAGAACTTGTAAATAATGAATTCCAAGCATTTTTGTTACATAATAATGGAAGTGAGAGATCATTGTGCCCATGGGATTGATATGAATGAACAGAATGTTATAAGTGGTCAAATGCTATTTGTTTTATAAATTCTACCAGCCAAAGATTCGGCAAATCTCTTTGTTACCTGGAGTTACCCATGGAGCTTATAACTCATACCGTTCTCCATGAGTTAGCCAGCAAATGTCCTAATTTGACACATGTTCTTCTGGATTTTTCAACTGCTATGCAACTTCATGACTTCAATGATATGCAGGTCTAAATTTGCTCATGTTTTTCCTTGACCTCAAAAAACTTTCTATGATGGAAGCAAGTTGCTTAAGATAAATCATGTATTTTTAGGCTTTTCCAACAAAGCTGCGCTACATGTGTATTTGTCTGTCTGAAGTTATCTTTATGGAAGGGTTTATGAGGAAAATCTACAACTTCATTAATGGAGTGGAAATCCTACATCTTGTTGGTAATGAAAGACAACTCAATATTATAGCTTAGCTGATTTAAATTAATACCAAAACCATAAAAATGTAATTTAAATTGAACCTTTCTAATGTACTTGTTTCTATGAAAGTTTTATGCTTGGCTGAAATACACCACTAATTTATTTTGGAACATTTTAAATACCCCTAGGTACTTATGAGAAAGTTGAGGAAGAGGAAGAAGAAATTTACGAAGTCATCAATATCCACAAGTTGAAAGCAGCCACACCGAATTTACGAGTAGTGAATCTTTACGGAATTAATTTTGTAGATGACAGTCACATTGAGGCGTTTAGCTCAAATTGTATTCAGGTAACTTTAGACATGAGTCAATGAATTCCAGCTTGTGGTGTACAGCGGTATTCCCTACAGCAAGGAAAAGCTTATAAAACATTTTTGGATTCTTTAACGTTTCCGGATAGTTGGAGTGCTTGGCTGTAAATTATTGTGCAAAAGTGACGGGATCATCTTTGACAACCCTTTTTCAGCGATGTCGGAAGCTCAAAGCTCTTTTAATGAATCAAACAAGTACAAATACAAAATTTTCTGGATTCGTTTGAGAAATGTTTCCGTGGTTGTCCCTTTACTTATTGAACTTTCTCAAACACTAGGTTTACTGAGTGAGAATGTGATGGCAGTTGAGTGGGAAAAGACACAATTACAGGAACTGGATATTACTGCTACAGACCTTTCTACTGAATGTCTAACCGACCTTCTTATTCGTATCCCAGCTCTACGATGGCTTTCTGCTGGTCAACAGGATGGCTTTAATGATTCTGTAAGAGGGTTTAAAATAAATTTCAAAAAAGGAAAGGAATTGAATTCACTAACTCTTTAAACCTTTAGGTCCTTCGAGCTTTTAGTGACAGAGGCAACGCAAAGCACTTGGTGTCTTTAGACTTAGACGCGTCAGATAACTTGTCGGAAGAAGCCCTACACAAGTTTCTATGCAAACATGGTGCTCAACTGAGAGGTCTGTGTTTGTCTGGAATGCCTCATATTACAGACCAGCTTTGGGTGTCAGTTTTACCTTTACTGAAAAATGCAAAGTAAGTTATGCAAGTAATTTTTTGTCACTAAAACCCCCCGACTTTCACAAAATAAATGAGAAACATTTTAAAAATGTCCACACGTTAATTTCAGAATTCTCGTAATGGGTACAATGGATAGATTGTCAACCAAAATTCACGTAGACCAACTTATGGACGCAATTGCTCATCATTGTCCCATACTTGAACGTCTAGAGCTACGTTGGGACCCTGAAGCTCTAAGATTTTCCGATAAAGGACAGAAGGCTATTGATATCATTCGAGTTCGATGTCTTAAGCTCAGTTGCCTTGTTTTAACGTAAGGGACAATTAAAGTAGTAAAAATAATCTGAAATCCTTCCTTAAACTCATTTAATACCTGCTAATTGTATACTTATACGATTGACTCTAGGGATGGGAGATATTACGAAATAGTAAAAGCCAATTTTGATCGAGCTGATAGAAACACAGTGGTCCGAACTACAACGAACTGTCGAGTGACGAACTGCTACCTACTGAATTTTTACAAGGAACTTCTTTTCAATTGATCTGATGCAGAGAACATATTATCTTCAATACTTTTTCAAAGTCAGCCCAATTTCCTTCCACACGCTTTTGTTGTAATTTTAAGACATGACATGTTCCATATGCATTGCATTTATGATACGTAAGGTATATGTATGATATCTGATAAAATTCATGGATACTTATTGTTAGTGTTCCTCAGTGTAAATAAGCCTGTATAATATTGGTTATTGAGCGCAACAATTGATGATGCCCTTGATAATACGACTGTCTTAATTTTTGAAATCGGCTGTAGTGAATCTTGACAACTGAGCTTTCAATTTTTATCAAAACAGAAACATCATAGTTTACCCTTGATATCAACTACTCCCCTATGACTATAATATTATGTGAAGTAGTTGAACAGTTGATTATAATTTCAAAATCTTCGCATGGAGTGTGCAATTTTATTTATTTCTATAAAATTACTTACAATGTAAATTACCCTGTAGGATAAATGTAGACTTGTAAGTTATAAGTATGTATAATTAATGTAATAATGTTTTATTCTGAATAATTAATTTCTAAATTAGGAGTGAATGATTTTTGTCGCATATTTGAATTCGGAAACTAAACCTTTCAAGAATTGTGTACAAAATAGAAACACATAACATGTATCTTCGTCCTTCATCATCACCGTCTATAATTATTCGTTTTTCAGCTCAAGTATATTTGCAAAGAGTAAAATTTATTGAAAATTCCCTACAGAATTTGTCCTGGAGGAATCTCATAAAACTCAAATCATCCCAACATTTTTGAAACCTTGTAAATTAAAAAAAAACAGTAATCACTGACTCTAACTAAACTAGTTGATGTGTTGAATTTAGACAATTGTATGAAATTGTACGACAAACAAGGTCAGGAATAAAATGCCAGCTGTTCTAGACCAAAAAGAAATCGATTTATCTAATTACATTTTTCAGTCAACTTTTTTCTAACTGTAAATTTTAAATCCAAATAGTATCCAACATTTCTGTTTCATTCTAAAAAAAACATTCCTTTTTCTGCTAAAAAATTTAAGATCATAATTCATAATTACTAGAAACCATGCATCATTTATTATCATATGAGAATGTACCGGCTTAAGTTTGACTAGCATAAGAAATTTTGATATACCGTAAAACTCGAATTAAACCCCAACCGCTCAAATCATTACTGCAGCTTAAAATGTTTGTAACCTGCTGCGGTCTAACAATAGTCGCCGAACATTAATTCAAATATTATAATAATAATCCAACATAAAAGAACATACATAATAGGACAGTGTGAGTATTTTGGCACGATTTTCCGGTAATGGCATTTTAAATCCTGACAAACATTCTTAAATGCCATCACCTCTGACCTTCGTCCATCCCCCAAATGTGAAACTCACTTTAATACTAGGGCGAATCAGACATTTTATGTACCCATTTATTTCTAATCACGCCATACATATATTGAAATTTTTAGCCTAACATTAAATGCACAACATTTGATTTTTAAATACAGGTCAGCGGATTGTACACCGCTGAAAAGCCTTGCAAGTGGAAAGATAAGAGCAAGCACATTTTTGAAGTAATTTACTTTTCGACTTGCCTTTCTACGGGCAAGACGTCGTAGATAGATAAAGATTTTAGATTATGAAGCCCATATTTAAGTATACAATGTAGTACTTACATCATTAAGACAGTCAATATATCAAATATGCAGGGTATGCTACCCCGCCCAGGGTTTTTTGGGTCGGGGTGTTTTAAGTATTTGTTTTGCTTTTTACGTTTTGGGTTTTTTTTGGATTTAATTCAATTCAAAGCTTTGAGAATCAAAATTTTCACAAACTACCAAGTTCCAATGTTTTTCTTTCATTGAGATACACCGTTTTATGCATTTATACCCTCAAAAAGATTAAAGTTTAGAGATTTTGTTTGCCGTCGAGCCTACTTCTACGATCCTTAAGATTAGTTGAAAAACCCAAAACACCCAAAAACCCTTAGGGTTTTTAGTTTTAAAAACCCGAATTTGTTGTACCCTGCATGTAGGATAATCAATGAAAAGCTGGTCTTAATTAGTAGCAACTAGCAATAGCAGATTAATTCAACACAGGACAGCTTACACATATTCATATTATTCTCACTCTCAGATGAGCTTCTATCGATTGAAGACTAAACCTAAAAATTAAATATGATCAAGGTTTAATGCTGTCCTTTCCTACGGAATGAGCTTGCACTCTTTTGGAAAAGATTCAGTAGCTGTACTCTTGTACTGAATTAAGCTATCAAATTCTTAATATCTCCAATCGAATAGATTTTCAAACATAATAAATATGAGGAGATGAAGTACATTCATATTTCAAGGTGAAGGAAACTCGTAAGACAAATATTGATTTAAGTTATAAACAAACTGATTCCACAGTTGGTTTCCAGATAGCTAATCTAAT
>JAQGBU010000675.1:0-21481 GCA_034698605.1 Isotoma decorata
GGACGGATGGACGGATGGACGGATGGACGGATGGACGGATGGACGGATCCACGGACGTCACGGGCATTCACATAAAGTAGCTCCGCTCCTTAATAAAAGCTGGAAAAATTAATCTGAAGTACGTCTATGCGTACTGCGTAGTATATTAGGAATCAAAACTTTTACTTTATATTATATATTATGTGATTCTAGTTGCTAGTTGTAGTGATATAAGTGATAATCATAATACATCCTTTTGCCTGATAGTCGCTCTTGTTCTAGTGTTTTTGAAAACAGTATGGTCAATGGTTGATGGTTTGAAAATTTCAATTAATAAACGGTTACAAATTATCAGAAACCGGGACGGCGTGAAAGGGTGCAGAAATCGGGAAGTATGGAGAGAGTGAGAAAATCTGGACGCAGGGACAGGTAACAGGGTGTGAAAATCGGGAAATGCAAAATGTCGAGGGTTAACTAGGACAGATGGTCACCTTACATCATACAATGCACTACTGTACTAATAACTACAAAAAATTTAAATCTGATATAAACTGAAGAGAAGTTGACTTACTGCTTAAAAATTTCAAACTTTGAACTTTGCCGACACCTCAAAGGTAAACTGTAAACAATTAAAATTTGAAATTTTATTAAAAGGTGTTTCTGTGTTTTGTATCGTATCCTTCCAAAGACAAAAGGGACAACACCTCACAGCTTTCAGGGAATGTGGAATGTATGGACACAGTGACAGGTGTCACAGTTCAGTAGACAGGTTGCAGGCCCAATACACAATCAACAATGCACAAGGAAGTCAGAGGTCAAATTTTCAATTTACAAATAAAATCAAAAATTCTACTACTTCCACTGAAATGAGTCACTTTGCATGTGAAACACGAGGTGTATTTACAGTCACAGGTGGTCTCTCTATATAGGCTTATCAACCCATTTTAGTCTTCCCGATTTTTCTTCACAAATAAAACCAAGAATGGTCCGTTAAGACCCGTTTCTTTGTTCTCTTTTTGGTGTAAAAATTTATCCTCCGAAGATGGGTAGATTTTTTAAATCCAGCTGATTTCTAACAAAATAGGATCTTGAGAATTCGCCTGAATTCGACGAAATCCAGAAACTCTTTGCTTCGTAAAATGGTTCCATTCAAGATCACAAGACAAAAACGCAGCTCTTTAATTAATTCAGTTAAAAGAAGTTAAAAACAAACTAGTTCAGTTGGAACTGCAAGTAGATAAAATCTAAAAAATGAAATAGCTGATGCTGGGTGGCAATCCAATAGTATGTAGTTGTAAAAGTATAATAATAATATGTTTTAGCACACAACTCTGACAGCTGATCTTTTAGAACAAATCTGACCTCAAAACTTTTACTCAATTTACAATTCTGGTGATACTAACCAGCAGAACAAGTGCCACCAGACTGACCAGACTACCACAACTGCTTTTACAAAATATCGATCTATGAATGATCTAATTCTTTGTTTTATTTTCACACTCACTCACAAAGCTCAAACCCTAGTCTTTACAGCAGTTTGTCTTTGTCAAGTTTTTCTTTGGTCTTAAAAACGTTTTTTTTTAAATAAAAATTAAAAATTAAATTATGAATTTTTCCGTAGTTTAAAAAGATGATTAAAATTCGAAATGAAAAGGTTATCGAAATCTCTTATTATTATTAAGGATACATGTGCAAGGGCAGATTGACTGAGCAAGAGTTAATTATCTGAAGGAACTGTTCATCTCATTGAAATAAGACAGACTGAAAGGCAGTTAGGAATATAGGAATAATAAATAAAAATGATGATATGAATTGATGGGGTGATGATGATGGGAAGGGGATGGTAAAAATGACGGTATAACTGCTCTATTGGATCTTTTACATCTAATTTAGTTAAATAGTACTTTAGTACAAGGCAATAATGGTCGTGGGGGTTTTCTTTAATGCTTTTTCTATTAAATATTGGCTTTTTGTTGTTTTTTAGCTTTAACTTAATTCAGTCCCCCTGAAGATATGTAAACTATGCAAAACAAATATACACGTATATTGTGCTTCACGATGTTTAATTGCGATTAATTTAATTGAAATAATGGTAATAATATATATATTGGAAAAATCTCTCGGCTCAGCCACGAAAGATATGGAAATGTATATTAGTGTATGGATATCAAGTTTTGTTTGATTATTTTTATACTGTACTTTTAGTTATAATAATATATGTTACTTTTATACACGTCAAAGCTTGATACAATTAATATCTACTTTATCGGAGTTTTTATTCACTGGTTAATGTGTTTATGTATGGAATTTTGCATAGACGCAGAGGCCATCGCAGCAAAGGCTCGTTTTGATTAAAAATGAATATAATGGGCTTTGAATCGGAATCGGGATGAGTGAAAATAAAAGTAGATATTAGATATAAAAAGGAATATTAATCTGTAATATAATTACATGTAAAGGAAACGTAAAAAACTTTAAACGTTTTCCTTTCTTTCAATGCTCAGTAGCAACAATGACTAATTATAATAAAAGTATTGTTTGGATAGGAGAAGGGACTGGCTTTTGATAGGGTAATCATCTGTCCCGGTTTACACAGGGCAACGCCAGTTTCACACCCTGACCCTGTCGTGGTGTCCCGAAAATATCCTAGTTTCTGATAAGCGTCCTGATTTTTCATTGAAGTCGTCAATCCATTTTAGAAAAATATTAATACCAACTGCATAGACCTTCTATTCAGACAAATGTGTTGTCGCAATCTTTCATCAGGCATCTCATAACATATATACTATGAAATGTATTATCATTCCTTATATAATACGCATGCATATAATTATTGTTTTAATGTTTTAATTCATTTTGTCCAGCTTCGTTATTAGAATGCTTTATTGTACTATTTAGTTCATTAAGAATTTTAAGACTGACAAGGACAAAGTTGTGTTCTGGCAATTATGGAGACAATGATGAACGCAGGGGAACTTATTACTTTAAGAACAAGAAAAACAATTATTCAAGCCCTGCATTAGCTAAAGGGGAAGCAGTGGAAAGGAAATCCGGAGGGGGTTCTAATATCCTTCTCGGTTCCATAGGTCACCCTGGTGTCCCAGGTTTTTCTTCATCATCGACTGTAGTGGCAGTACCCTAGACTTCCGGGACCATCCGTCCCTGTTTACTTGGAATAGTTCATTCATGACCTCTTGAAAATGTCCTGGTATTTTACACACGTCCCTACGTAAGTATTAAATGAAGAATAAACGGTTTTCCAAAATACTGGAAACTGCATATAAGCCAAATCCATGGGTGACGTCGTGATGTGACAGTTGGAAAATTGCTAAATTACAAATCGTTCATTCATGTGGAAATTACTGTATTTATGTGATAGCGTAGCCGGAATGTGTAGGGGTAAAGTCGCCTTCCTAATAAAGTACATTAAAGCCATAAAATAATAATTATAATTATATTCTACCCTAATAAATCCTAAAATCTCATAAAACAAAGAAATTGTGGGTACATACAGAGATTTTTCATATAGTAATAGTTTTAGACTCGAATTAATTTTAGTAGCTCTAAACATTTAAGTTTTAGATATAAATCCAAAACAGAAACTAAAAAGAGTTTTAAAAATTGATTTAATTCTATAATCTATTATACAGACTACAAATGCATGATAATGATGAATTCGATTAGCCATTTACAAATTCATATTGAAGACTTGAATAGGGAGTGAATAATAAAAATGAGTTGCTTTTATGAACCAAGAGTTTCATATGTTTCTTCCCTTCTCTTCTTCTTTGTCCCTTCCTCATTCGGTTTTTTCGGTTTTTTATAATTGTTTTTAGAAATTATGAAAATGTTGAGGAGAGAGGCATAAGCAGGGAGCGCATGTTGGCGTTGTGAGTCGAATGGGTGATGAATGAGAATGCCCCTAGTGAACTCCAACCCAAAAAATCATCTTTCTTTGCTTCAATTATTCAAATTCCTTGTGGCTCGCTCATTTGGCTGGAAAATACTATTTCATATTTACAACATTATTGCATTGTACCAAAAAAAGCAATTAGTGAAATTTACTAGAAAAAAACTTCTCGTTTCCAGAAATATTTCCCGTATCGTAATAAAAATGGAATGTTATTAAATTGTTAAAATTATACTGTGTTTCATCAATTTGTCATGGTCATTTTTTGAATATTCTTAACACTTGACAGTCATTTGAAGTTTAAAGTTAAGTTTAAAGTTTGAAGTTTTTATGTATTGTGTATTGTGTATTGAATCACGGGTTCTAATCTAACTCTAACAACAAACAACTCACAATTCACAACTGACGAAGTTCAGCGTCCTATTTCATTCTTTTGTGTATTGTCGCTCACTAGTGTCCAAACCTACTAATTGGGCTCCAGCGTCGAAACGAAAAAGTAAATTTTCGTGACCCTGAGGTTTGAGGTTGGAGGTTACAAACCCTTAACATTTACAACATCCAACTCTCCAGCTTCAAACGTCAACCGTCCATTCAAATAATTAGAAGCGAAGCAAGTACAAAGTAGCAAGACATTTTCCTTCATTCAAAAGTGAAAAGGGGAAAGGAAAAAGGAGTTAAAACAATAAATACGCAATAACAAACCTGTGAATTTTAAACCTGTCACTTATGTGAAAGTTCAGTGCTCGAAAATTTGTATGTTTAAACCAATTAAACGTTGAACTTTCACCATAAAGTCACATCTTTAAAACTTCTGCGATGGACAATCTAGTTACAGGTAAAATTTACATTACACATTACATTATCAATTATGCATTAACAGGCACAACGGAAAGAAGCAAAGAAAAAGAACTTAGTTAATTGTGAATTGCAATTGCAAGTGAAATATGGTGTTTAGAAGGGGTGTGGCTACATACAAGTGTCCCAGCTTTCAATTTTCCTTCTCGATTGGTATAGTTCTGGTCACCTCGACCTGTGACCTGTCACCTGTGACCTAGTCAGGAATAGCACTATTTATTAGTTTGTTTATGGTTTAATTAAATTTCAGACGAGGTAATCAGACGAAGGCTGTTGATAGACGGGGATGGGGTCGGCGACGAAAGGAGGTTGGTTGCTCTTACAAAGCAGTATGTGGAGTTTTGTATGCCGCAGTCTTCGAAAGAGACTAAGGGAGAAAGGTACTAACACTTATGACAGCTGTATCATTAATAAATTGGCTTAATTAAGCATATTAACGTATTAAAAAGTACGTAGTCTATTAATCATATTAATTTATCCCATTTAGTAGTTCTTCGTCAAGGAGATTGATCTCTCAGATACATCAGGTTGAAATGGCAGCTCAGAGAACTCACGAAGCAATCAAAGTTAACGAAGATTCTAAAAAAATGTTTGCCAATCTTCAAGTTCAAGTACAAGACGAAATTCAGCAGACAAAGGAGCAAATTGTTGAATCTAAAACCCTCCTTGACGAGGCTACGAAACATCGAAAGTACAGCATGGAATACGATGCTTTAGCTAAACTCATCCAGAGCAAGCCGGACAGAAGACTAACGGAAGACAAACGAATTGAACTTGAAAAGGAGCTTCAAGTTGACCGAGTAAGATTGGTGTACATACTCGCTTGTCCATCTTTATACAATGTAATTTTTAAAGTTTTACTTCTGCATTAATGTAGTCTCGTCAAGCTTGTTTGGACAGAAAGTTGGAGGATCGGAAGAAAAATCTTGCCATGATGAGCGCCACGATTGAAGTATTAAAATCTCTTCTGAGTGACGAGGAGAAAGGTGTTGTGAACAACCTTGATGATGAAATCAGTATCAAAGACAACGAGGATATTAGTCCGATGGAAATTGAAGAAAGTATAAGTGGCCCGACCAGTCCAGTAGAACAGGCTTGTCAGGAGATACCTGAAACTCCGGATTCTGCTGACAAGCAAGTTTCTGGAGAGGTCACAAGCGTTGTTGACAGTCCCTCTGATAAAGATAAATCTGAAAAATATGAAGATCTATCAGAAAGTGAAGGAGAACAAGATTTGTCTTAATGCACTAATTCCTTCGTTCAAAATGAATTACTCTTCAGCACTTCACAGGCCTGGAAAGTCTTTATTGTGATTGAATGCCGTACAACCAAAGCAATAATTTAAGTATGTAAAATAGCTGTGTAGTATTAGGTTTAAAATATGTACAGATGCAGGAAATTGATTTGTATCATATATAATTGAATGTGTAATGAGTAGTCTTTTTGAGAATATTTTTGTCATACATAAATAATATGTAATAAACAAGTTAAAGACAATTGATTTTCGTGTTCTGTTGATACAGGGAGAAATACTGAAAATAATATTTTTTTATTTCGTAGTGCTGAATGCCGAATTATCTCGGTTCTATTTCGAATTAGTTATGAGGTTTTGCATTGATTTGTTTCTGGTAAGCTGTAATTTGAGACGTTTAATAGTTGAAAATTAAAATTACATCATGCACAATATAAATACAAAATGATTTTAAAGAATAAAATATGCTCCGTGTATTAGGAATAATAATAGTTGTTCTATTCATAATAATAATAGTTATCCACATAAATTAGGAATAATAAAATGCCTGTGATGAGCAAATAGCGATAATAATACACCCGTCTGTCTGCATAGAAGGCCTTTACAGTTCTTGAGCTTTTTTGAAGTCACTGAAGTCAGTATAATTTAAAAATTTCAATTAAAAACTTTTATCAGAGACAGGACATTTTCAAGACCCCGGGCCAGGGTGTGAAAACCAGGACGGATGGTTGGTATATACCTCATTGGTATGGTCCCTGTACTATGTTCTAGATAATGTCTTCAAATGTACTTTTTCGATATGCGCTTTTTCATAAATGCAAAAATTAATGATTTTGTTTTTGTTCAACCCCGCACATGTTAAATTAGTTAACATTGGTAGAAGTTAATATTTTATAAAATCTTCTTTATTTGTTTAAAAAATATACGGAAATACGATTAAAAGAACGAACTCGTTATAAGTATTTTCTTAGATATCTTCTTCTATTAACTAACGATTCGATTTGATTCATTCTTCTTAAGCTTTGATCAGTCATCATTCATCAATATTTCGTTTACTCGGGTACTTTTTTCAAGTTCAAAACACGATCATTTATCTCATCATCATCAGTACTACTGTGCGCAATAATTGGATTAAACAAGGAGTAATCAGGAAGACATTTAACGGTACAAATGTATGATATTCGAACAATAAATAAAATAAAAGTAAAATAGAAATTAAAACTCAGTACAATTATTTCTGTTTACACATAGTACAACTTGTATGATTATAATTTTATAAATTATCAGCAGCCGTTATTGCTGTAATCGGCTATAATCTCCTTCAGTACATTCTTAAGATCGTTTAGCTGATTTCGCGTAAAAACTCAGTGCCTAAAAACCGTTAAATTATTTATAGTTCAAAGTTAACTGCGCATACTTAATTAACTACGTCAAAGTAAAATTTACAACACCATCATTATAATTATAATATACGGCGCTATTTCTTCTTCTTAAAGTAGCAGGTAGTAGTATTCACTGATTATTACAACTACAACTTGACAATTTACTGAGGGAGAATTAAATCACAAGCTAAATTTTATTGATATTAGCATTCAATTTGATATTACTCATGAATGCAGATGTGATTAGGTACTCCTTATGAATACCCATAATTACGTTTTTACGGATAGGATTTTTATTTTCATTTTCATATGTAAGGTGTTTCCGTTTCAAATAAACCAAGTACAAGCACGAAGACTAATAAACCTAACCCACCCTTCTTTTTTTTAAATGTTCAATCAATTTCCATATCTTCATTAGATAAATAAAAAATCCTACCATATCAACAATATCAATGAAATAGAGCGTTTGAATTGTATAAGCAATTTAGAGCTAATACGCAATTGGACATGATCGATCATTTTCTTGACACTTTTTTATCATTAGTGACACAGACTGTTGTGGATATATTTCTTAAGATATACTATATATTATTAGCATTTTTGGCATTACTTCTTCGTTTCCTTCCATTATCATCGAGTCTTACTTATCGTATCGTTTGAGTGGAGTGACAATTATCAATACAATCATAAGATCATAAAGGTATAGTATTTATTTTAGCAACAATATATTTTTTTATTCTTGTCAACCGAAGTGTCCTTTACTTAAGAACTAATGTACTATAACTAAAGAAAACGCGGAAAGTTAATTCCTATCGAAATACAATTACTTAAGAACTGGCAAGCCCTTTCTCGTTGTTTCTGCGTGCCATTATATGACGTTGCGTTATAGTCATTAATTAAGTCGCTTTATACCTAGTCCAAATCTACCTGCCTATAATATAATATATTTTATAAGTGTGGGATATAATTTGCTCACATATTCCTTGGATTAAGCTACATTCTAAGATTTTAAACTGGTAAGCATCTCTATCAACTAGAAGTGATGATTGTTACATGTGTATATTTAAAAATTTTGTAGGTTGTGTTGCATGGTGGTGTTAATCAATCTTCATTTTACTTGAGTATGTGTTACCCTTTTGGTTTGTTGCTGTCGTTGTCAGTATTTGTATATTGTTGATTTCTGCCAATTTAAGTGAACGTAGCTTCAAAGTTAAGGGGTATACATTATAGTATGAATTTAGTGAGTTTTGTCTAATTTCATTGACTTTGATTACATTTCTGAGTCTACGGAAACCATCTCTTGAACCGTATGATTTCAATCCTTTTATCAGCAATATACGATGATTTGGTTAAAGCTATTGTGGTTTGTTCGTATCGTTCGAGAAGAATGAATGTTTTTGTTGCATATTTACTTATTCCATAATAGTTAATATCGAGATTGTATTTTATAAAACAGCGTTTGTTATTATATACGATTCGAAGGATCATTGAATACTACTTGAATTACATGACCATCTGGTATTCCGAGGTCACGAACCTTGACTCGATCCTCTAAAAGTCGTCCCCCATAGAACCATCTTTGCCTTGGAGTTTGAGATGTTTTAGCAGCTAATTTCAGCTTGCATGACGAAATGCTCTCTGTTAGGCGAACAGAAAGCTCCACATCTTTTCCTGTTGAGGACAATCTCAGTCTCATCAAATGGAGATCTCCCTCCTGAAGCTCCTCTATGTTGCCTTCTGTAATTTCTTAAAACGAAATTTCACCAGATAATTAGTATTATTTATATTAGTAGTGCTGCTTCGTTAAAAATTAGTTTGCCACTGTCAAATTATATGTACCTCCTTTATCAGCAAAATTCTCATCAAAATCCTCACAGAGAATATTCAATGGACGGGAGAGGCAATAAACAGGAACCTTGTACTGATTCCCAAGCTCATCGTATGCCTCTTGTAGAGTACCTAAAAATGTATTCGGAACAATGTAACTTTAAATTTGATGAGCTGGAAAAGATCAGTTATCATCATGGTGGGAATTAATTCAGTAAGTCATTTGCAAGTACCATGAGGAATGTAGATGTTAGCCCCATCCAATATGGCTTGAGCGAGATTGAAGTCATTAGCCTCACAAGCTGTAGCGGCGGCTCGTATGGCATCCCAGATCTCTTTGCGCCCTAAGTAATCAAGACCTTATTGAACACTCGGTTAGTAAGTTTAATCAAGAAAATGTTTAAAACTCGCTTTGTGGGGTAATGTTAGTAGAGTCATTCAAAATAAATACCTTCAAACACAGGTGCAGTCTCCCAAAACTCATCTCGTTTGCTATGTAACTGACCCATTGTTATAGGCACTTCAGACTTCCATTTGACCAAGTCCTTACGCAAAGGTTGAGTTTTAACTGTTTCAAATTTTAGAAATATAATTCGTTTCAATTATAAATTCTATTTCAATTTATGTTAAAACGATTAATTTAATCATTAAATTTGTGTACCACAAGGAGGTCCAGGGTTATCCTCCGATCGTGGTCCTCTGCCCATACAAGCCCCCATCCTTTACTTTTATCTGTTCACCTGGGTTGGGTTAGGTCCCTAGACAGCATTCATTTAAAATCAAGGTTTTAAATTTAATTTATACTTTATATTATTCATCAAACAAAGTACAAAAGCATAATTTTTTACACAAAAAAAATTCGTTATTTTACTTACCTCCCAGATTTTTTAAATATTTTATAAATACGATGAATTTTGAATGATTTGATTCAGTCAAAGATTGGTCACTTGAAATTTAATTTATTGTCTCACTTAAACTTTTGAAGTTGACTTTTTTCCGACAAAAACGACAAAAATTAGCCTCATTGACTTTTAATTTAGCTCTTCACAAGAAATTGTGGATCACAATTTTCAGCCAAGTTTATAACAACATTTTTTTGTTTACTTTGTTTAGTTTCTTTGTTACTCTCTAGAACCCGGTTTTGTTGCTTTGGTAACTCTTAAATCAATCCATCCATTCAAATCCTGGCATAGCTTTTGTCCTTTTTATTTTTAACTTTTGACTTTTTTTGACTTTCGAAACTATTGCATTGCTTATATAATATTATTGTCTAGTTGTTTTAATAGGATTCCAAGTGTCTATCTAAACTTTTGTATTACTAGAAATTTTGCAAAAACATTCCCTAAAAATATATATATATTACGAAATGGCACAGTGAAGCAGGCTGTAATATTTTCGTTTAAAATATTACTTTTAAGTTTTAAAGTACAATTATAACTGCTGATTGTGATGAGAAATTATAATTTAATAAAATAAGTCTTTCTTGCTTTGTCCTTCTTTCTTAACCTAAATAATCAATAATACTGTTTGATCAAGTTTGGTGTGATAAGTAATTTGTATATTTACCTTAAAGATATTTCCTTTCCTTATCCTAACCTTATCTTCCTTCCTAAGTATGAAGTATATCTTAAACTATAGAGACCAATTTAAATTACTTTATATACAAACGTCCCTAAGTAATCTTTGAACTCTAACAAAAGTAAGACAAAACCGGTAGCACTTTAATATTCTACAGATTGACAATGAATCTTCTTTGGATTCCACAACTTACTGTTTTAAATGTATCTTTTAAGCAAATACACATTCCATTCTTATAACAAACAAATTTGTGAACTATTTTCCGTAAAAAGTTCCTACGCCTTCCTAACTTTCCTAATTATCTTATCACTACTTACTATTACTATGAATCAGTTATCTGTAGAGACTTGAATTGACTTAGGACTAATAAGAGAGTGTCAAAGGTCAACGTAGCCAGAATATAAGAGGATATTCCTCTCTTTCCTTTTATTGACTAACTTTACACAGCTACATTGCATTTTTGCCCATATTATTTTTATAAATTAAAATTTAACTCTTCAGTCTATAAATTGAGATAAAGTTCCCTTTCCAAAATTGCCATAATTGCTACATACTTTAAGTACAGAGTAGAACAGCTTTTCTTCTAATAATAGTTATACTTAATGTATATCTTACTAACTAACTATCACTACTTCTACTACACGACATTCATCCTTCCTTATCACTATTGCACAAAACCCTATTAACACCTTCTAAATGTAGTATTATTTAAATAAAACTATATATAAGTTTTTTTTCAAATTTAATTTCAAAAATTTAAAAGATTTTTTATTTTTTGAAAAAATAGTAGCTTTAGCCTTTCATGAAATTTTTGTTTATATTATAAATTATAATACAAATTGAAGAATTTAGCCTCAAGGAGCTTATTTTAATATCTATCTATATTATTATTATGTGTCTACTTGTGCATAAGAAATTTAGAGTATTTTTTTCTTATATATTCTTAAATACTAACAAGAAGAGTGTTTCGCTGGTATTCTTGAGTAGAGGTGGTAGTGGTGGTAGTGGCAGTCAGTTTAGTAGTTTCAGTTTGTAAGATTTGTATCGTGTATAAGTGGGTATTCTTTTCAATTCCTTGGGCAGAGATTTCCTCACTTCCCATTTACATTCATGATAGAGAGAATAAAAAAGTAAGGTTTTTCATGAAACCACCACCGCCAGACAAAGTAAGGATCATCTACAAAGTAGACTCAAACTTGCAAACTTTTATATCCTCGTATTTATCCTTTTTTATATTGATTATAAAATCTTAGCTTTTTTTATAGAAATAGTCTTGGTTTATTATTAGTGAACCGATTCGTCTTAATACTTGTAAATCTTCCCTAATTTTGACTTTTTCATTTGATTCCTCTAAAAAATTAAATTTAGAGTTTAATTTAAATAGGATTAAAAAGTCAAAAAGCTCCGTTATGCTGGGTCTACCTGCTATCTAAATCCTAAAGGTGGTGGTGGTATTGGTAGTAAATGGTCTGATGATGATGGACTGATGATTTAAAACTAAATATCCGACGTCTATAACAAGACTGAAGATGAATCTTCATACCCCAATCTGATTTTATAGTTTTTGGATGATACATGGAGATGAAGTGGAGGAAGGAAAGCTATGCTTTATAACATTAGGTGTTATACATTTAGTCTTTCTACCCTAAAATCCGAAAGAATAAGAAGATCCGAAAAATCGGAGGATTTTACATCCCGAAGAGGAACACGCGCTGTTTGATTTTGACATACGAATCTCCATCCACCACATAATAATGTACTGGGTTCATTCATCCATCTACATTTTCATCATGATTTCCATCACACAAAGTAATGCCGACAAAGCCCAATGATTGAATACTGGAATAAAACATAATCACATATCCATCTACTTTCCCACACCTACTTTCACTCGAATAATTCACCTTCCCTATAAAGACCCTACTCACCACCACCATCATATAGAGATAAAAGGGACAAAGCATATTTTCAATTTGCCTTTTCCTACTTTCATTTCATACACCTAAGATCTACCTACATGACTCTACCTACACATGATGCTTTTGAATGACACGTTGTTTTCCAATTTTTCATACATCATCAGATTTCATCAGATTTCAAAAAAACTGTTTTTGATCTTGTCTGAAAGCCACCCACGGTCATGACACTTTTCAAAAGAGACATGTATTATTGTGTATGCTTGTCCACCAGTAGTGATGATGTCCATCCATTTAAAAGTTATTTTGGAAACCACTGAAAGGTAACCTGTAATTGATAACTATGATTTATGGTTTCCAGGCTACAGGCTATTCACAGGTGGAAACGAGCTTTCATCCTGTTCCAAAGAGCTTTTTCACTCACGCATAGATTGGAATCGGTTACATACAACAAAGTATCTGTGAGTGACCACCAAAAAGTAGGCCTTTTTAGGCAGGTGGTCAACCACACAGTATTCAACTAATTCAACAATATTGAATACAAAAGTGTTTACTACTTTATATGAAAATGAAACCAAAGAACCAAAAAAACACCACCCTAACTACCAATATGTTTGCATCCGAGTGACTCTTCAAGTATTTATTGAGATTCTACTTTAGTTTATAGTAATTTACTCTCACAAAAATTATATGTTAGGTACAAAGGTAGTAGAAATCCAGATCATTGAAGGCGGTAGAAAGGTCTTAATTAGTTTGAAATTAACTTCTTACATTAATATGATATGGCTTTAAATGACAAAAATTTACCAATCAGACAGAGAATCCTAATACTTAAATTCATTACTATATCCTATGTAAATCTCTGTAAATGTCACTATCATCATCATATGGTTCTTAAATAGTAAGATAAGAACCACTCTTATTAGTAGGGCATTTATACTCTGTAGAATAGTATAGTATATAGTGCAACGAGAAAAATTAAAATTAATTTTATTGACCCTTCCATCCAGCCTTTGACTTATCAATTGACCTATCATTTGTTTACGTCCAAGGATGTTTTTACCCGTGGTGGTTTAAGCAAAAGAGATTAATTACGCAGATATAAAATAGGGAATGCAGAACGTGCCCTCCACGTGTGAACCTCTGATATATATATTTCATTTCTGAAAATAGTTTCTAAATCAACTGTACTCAAGGTACTTTAAAATATTACAGAACTTTATTCCCATGCAGATATCTTCTTTATCATTAAAGTTTGGTATGTAGTAGACAATCAGGTACATTAAAGACACATTTGTTTTCATTAAGATTTTTTTGGGGTGTCTAACTAAAAAAAATCAATTCACAATTATTATCACCAGTTTTTCATTACTCATATATTTATTTCAGTCTTAATCCCATGGCCTTAGGCTGTGTCTAGTCTATTCTATCTTTGCTTTGTTGGCGTAAACTTTTTCTTTATTTAAAATCCTATTCTGGTTCATCGAGTATAGTGTCATCATCATCCATTATCATTATCATACTGTATTTACATTTTTAGATAAAGTTTTTGATAACAAGTTATCTATACATTTTCTTCACTGAGCTTGTTAGCTTACAAATGGTCCCTATTCTTGTTCATCTGTACAGAACAGACAGTCATGATTTGATATATAGGAAGAAATTTCATTTCGATGGAAAATTATTAACTGTACGGATGGTGAGGGATTAACAGATACGAAAAATATTATTAATTTAAGTCACAATTAACATTTAAAAAACAAAACTTTCTCATAATCCTGGCAAAACTAAAAACTCCTAATATTATATTTTAATAAATGTAATAAGAATAATAGTAAACTTGGAAATATGTACCAGTTCTACTTAAAATAAAACTGTGCATAGATTGCAGATCCTAGAAAAGGTTTTAACCAGGCAGTCTCCAGCTAGTGCTTTATCTAACCAAAGTGTTTTTCTTTGTCCTCATGTAATCCTATTTCATATTTGTGTTAAAGATATCACTAAATTCGACAAGCACAACCTACTATAACTGAAATTGACCTAGTTACTCATCCAGTTAAACAAACGAGTTAAAGTACATAAAATGTGACTATAATAAATTAGCTTGGTTCATTAGTTAAATTAACTTCAATGCAGTTTTTCAGTGACATAATTTGTTTACCGATATTGTACAAGCGTTTTGTTGAATTTGATATGAAAAAATGTTTAAAAAAGGTTGAAGTCGTAAATACACTTAACATTTAGTCTACAACATCGCAAATCAGTACATGAGTTTAGGGTTATATTTTTGTTACACAACGTGTTCTAAATAATTTGAACTTAATTGTATACAGATGATAAGCTGTTGACCCTTCATGGAAGACTAATACAAAATTTATTTAATGCATAGACTGAATAGTTTATAGCATGCAATACTAGTGAGTAAAAGGATTCGTGAGGATTTGCCACGGGAGAAAGTTGGTGAAAGTAAACGTATATTTTTGAAGGAAAACAAACATCAAAGAGATTTTTAGACTTGGGCAGCAAGAAATTGGACTAAACTCTGGATTTGAGGTCTGAACAAAGCTATAAATGGTAAGAAATAATGATTTTTCAATTGCGTCACTAGTTGTTATGGGATTGAGAAGGATCGGTGGTTGTGATAGAAAAAATTATTACACTTCTATTTATTTAGAAGGTTTGCACTGCATGTGTCCAATCCCGTCTTGTAAAAAATGTAATTGTGCTTGAAATGGAGATTTACCTTTTCACATAAATCTAACAGTAATAATATTAGAAAAAAGAACGAGTGTGAAATGATTGCGCAAAAAGAAAAGGAAATGTCATATAGTAGAAGTTATGATATTTTTGTTACTTGTTAAGTTCTAAGAGTTTTATCTTCAGATGAAATCATTAACTTTAATCCGACGTGATTTCTTCTTTTTCTCTCATGTAAGGTATTCCATTACACAAAACAGGTTTCAATATTAATGGAAATTTTTAGTGTTTATTTTTAGGTGTTCTATTGAGTGTGAAAGATTTCCAAGTGTATACTCGTACATCCGATGGATGGATAAATGGAATTTCGGAGAGATTTTATTCATAATGAAAATAATGATGAAAATGGTAGATATTATAGAGGTTGGGAAATGTAATAAATACAGCCTTTTGAAATTGAGACGAATATTTTTCTCCTTTCATGTACGACATTTCCATTATTTTTTTTATTTTTTTTCGTTTTTCATCTGGTATAGAGATAAGTCTACTGACGTATAATGATTAGTGAAAGGCCCCATTATCAAGGGTTTAACGAGGCGTTGTATGTGTCTGTCTTTTTTATCAATATAATCAGATTCTGTCTTTCTATCAGCATCATCAGAAATGAGAAAGAAAGTGACAATCTAATATTATCCCTAATGGACTAAGAGAGGTAAAAGAAAATTCTCTGATTTCTGGAAATCACCATTGTCCAGTGTAATCAACTTTCCCCTTGTACACTTCGATTGACATGTTTTCCATGTTTTCCTCCTCTGCATATTAACCCAGGATTTTCATTTTGCATCCCAAAATAATACCCGAAGTAAACGAATGCTTAGGCTTTCTAGACACACAAAACATTTCCGGGATTAGAGGAGTTTCTCTAAAAAGCACGCTTGGTATGAGTTGGATCGTGGGATTTGAAAAGATGCCTACTACCGACGCAGCTTGTGCTCAATCGAATTTCTAAGAATGATACAGAAATACATTTTCCAATACATCAAAGATGTGTGTGCTTTTCTCCCTTACCTATATGTATATTTTATGGGATGTAATGAAGGTGAATTTGATATGGCAGAGGTCAAATAAATAATCTCATCTTCCAATTCCATAGTAAACTTACCAAAATATCCAAGCCTGGCTTCCTACTTACCTCAATTCTCTATTCCTCTGTCATGTTAAAAGCGTTTTTGTGGTAAAAAGCAATTTACCTTTGATGCTGCTAAAAGGTAATTCGAGAGTTTAGAATAGAGATTTTGTGAAAGGATTATTACTTCTGACTTCTGAGCTGTAGTGATACGATATAGTGCTTACTCAAATTAAATTAAAATGTTATAACTTTAAAAGAGCCAGCTCAACTCTGTTTTATGCTCGACTCTTCTGCTGGATTATTATTGCTTACGTCGTTGCGTACTTCTTTGAATCTCCCTTCGGGCTTAGGTAAAAAAAGAATGTAGAAAGCAAATGTTTTTTAATCTTAAACACTTTTAAACCATTTTATAATATACGAAGGATAATTGATAGATATCAAATGGATAATCTCGAAAACATTACAGGGAGAATTGATTACGTTTATCAAATAAAATGCACTACAAAATATCATTGGTGTTGCATATGTATATAAATTATGCAATAATAAAGTCAGCTTAGTAAAAGAAGAGTATGAAGATAAACCTCATCTGAATGTATATTTTACTTTATCGGTGTTTTGATACAGTGGATTCATCTCTTTTGCTATCTGTTTTGTTTTACTTTCGATCATTCATCATGGCCCCATGATCTATTGTAATTTAAACTCACAAATAAATTAGATTCTTGCCAAGCATGAAAGAAACAAATTATGAACTCAAAAATGTACGTAAATGCTTCAACATTGCACGGTACAGGGGTTCCTATTTAAATTCCAAAACAAAAAAAGTCAAGTTTTAAGCAAAGGACATTTATAACTATAAATTGATAGAAATTGAGAATTTTGAAGGCTTTATAGTTTTTAGTCCTTTTAGTTTTATTTCAACGAAAAGTTATAAAAATTACAATTATAGTTGTATTCAATGAATAATTAACTTACCCAGAGTAAAAAAGAAAGAACTTAAGGTTTCAGACTTAAATAAATTGATTGTTTACCTAAAACATTTTTATAGCTAGCCTTTTGTAGATTTCATTTTTTTTCCCCAATTTACCTAATTATACATGGTATTCATAACATACTGCCACTTTCAGTGCCTTAAATGATAGTTAACAATATTGTAACTTTTTTAACAGTTCTTTAGGGTACCCTGCCAAGCAATGTAGTGGAAACAATCCAACTACTACAACAACTTTAATGATAGCATGATACCATTTTCGAATTCATAGCCACAATATACACTGACTCACTCAGTACAATTCCATTTTCTTGAACGAAGGGAAATCTTTAATTTGTTAAGGAAACTTCGCCGTCATCAAATATGAACCAAACCGTACCTAATACGTGTCTATCCGTTGGAAGTGTGGTGAAAGCTTACAAAGTTCTTAATCAAAGTTTCAACGGAAACAGAGAAAACCCTAGTAATCGAGGGTTGAGTTAGTTCCAGATAAAATGTCAAATGTCAACTCTCTAGACTATCCACTCATTTCAAATTCTCCAGTACTTTCTTTCACAACATAGTACACTTTAATTGCAGTGTGGTACTGTTGCTGTATGTAATTTTGCTTATTTCTTTTCTTGAACATTATTATCTTATCATAAATTACAATACGATCGTCATTATTGTCATTTTTTGGGCTTTTAGAATTAAACGGAGGCAACGTGACTGTAAAGGCACAAGACAGTAAAATAATTACAGCAAATGCTTTAGCTTTAAGTAGAGTGAAAATGAGGTCAAGGGAGCAAAAACAGGGGGTTTCTTGTGGGATTTACACAAAAATAGATATATGAATTTATATAATGATAAAATGATGCATATAGATGGAGAATGGGGAGGGCAAGAGGACGAATAAAACGTCAAAGAAACACGAGAAAGTCATAATAAAAAGTTAATAAAGTCTTTTTAAGTGCAGTCACTTGTTTTACTGCACAATTTCTTTGAATTCACATTCCAGTCAAATTTATCTGACTCAGCACCTTGGATTATACTTACACTTCCTTTACTGATGTAATTTTGATAACATTCAAGGTCATAATACACTTCATAAATGCTATTATTATCACCATAGTCAATCAGCCTTTTTATCCAATTATCCTTGTGATGTTGATTTTAATTGCGCCCCATGCTAAAGTTTACCTTCAAATAGTTTCTTAATTTTACAATAGTAATAAAAAATGTTTTAAAGTGTTTCAAAGAGTCTGTAACTTAATACTTTGTAGAAAAATAAATACATAGTGATGAACACTGTGTATGTACTTGAAAAGAGAAATCATTTTTTAAAAGTTTAATGCTAGGCTTTTAGCATAAATCGTTAATGTTTGTGTGTGAATGAAGTATTAATATTTAAATTTAGATTCTCCCAACAATACGTAGAGCAATTTATCCGCTTTAACTTTTTAGTACTAAATCAATTTTTGTATATTTAAATATTTAATAATCAATATAATTTGTCTATTTTATTTAATATATTTATAAATTTTTGTATATTTAATATATTTAACATCCTGTCGTTTTGCTTTTTTGGGGGCTGGTCATATGAATGAAAATGCAATGCCACACAGTTTCAGACAATGTATTCATGTAAAATTTAAAAAAAACGTTTATTAGAGCCTATTGCGATATTAATAATTCTTCCAGTGTTTATTTTAGTTTTTAAAATCAACTATACTTAAAATTAGCTGTTTTTACGAATCTCCATTTCTTCAAAGATGATCAAAATCCTTAACATGAAAATCCTGAGCTGTGTAATTAATCAACATATTTTTTTCTCTTTAGATTCAAAGCATTCACCATAAAGGGTGACCTTCTGACCCCGTGGCACGTCTTAAGGAAAACCAACATTAAAAAGTTTAATTACCGCTTCCAAATTTCTTGTATTAAATTTGACTTTACTAAGACTCAAATTATTAAAACAACCTTCGTAATAATTCTATGAGCAAAGAATTCGAGTTATAGTCCAGAGATTCCAACAAAAACACCGTGAATCCTCATCTTTCATTCCATGGTAAGTTTTTCTTTGAAATAATTATAACCTACGTACTAACTGAAAAATGACCTTATTCCTTCATTGCTACTTTCAAATCCAACAAAGATATTAAATCAAAAGAGAAGCACCGAATAGGTTCGGTAAAATCTGTCCACTAGTTGACGAAATAAGGTTGAAGGTTAAAAAGCTAATCACCGTAATTACTCCCCCATGGTTTCAAAAAATACGGGCAAATAACAGTTTTAAAAAATCATAGGGTGATATTTAGAAGTAATCTTATCTTCCAGACGTTTAATGTCTGTAATTTCTCTATATTCTTAGAAAGTCTGGTCTACATTATGACGTCAAATAGTATCTTCTTTCTCGATAAATCCAAACTCTAATTTGAAACAATACTTGTTCAGCATCCATAGCTGTCAGACTCACTGACTTCAACTCCCTGTACCAATAATACCAATACCTTTATACCCTCAGTAGAAAAAAAGTGAAATCTGTCAAGTAGTAATTATTTTCTTGTTAACTGTAGGAAACCCGTCAAAAAACAGTATCTGAATGAAACAAAGGTTTTAAACAACTCAAGAGAAATATTGTAGAAGAAAAGAATAAGAAAGGAGAAAGCAACTCACTTCTAGTTAGGGAGGAAACGGATGTGTAGGCAGTTAAAACAGACTGGGTTTTTAGAAAGTCAGAATTTACGAAAGAAGAGTACAACCGTGAGTTGTGACTTGAGTGAAAAGCTATTTGTATAAAAAACATCCGACAAAATTATTCCTTTCTTTACTCCAGTCCGCACGCCTACATGCTTGAATTGTTTACGTTGAAACGTTGACGAAAAAACCTAACATACTAATAGACTAGGATTCTCGTCTTTTTCGTATTGTTATACTGACATATAAATTAATTAATGCAAATTATAAGAGTCCTTGCTTTTTGTCTTGTCTCAAAGGTTAGATGGAATGAAAAAAGTGATAATGATATTATTTTTTTAAATAAAGCACATACTCTAGATAAAGCATCAACAATACTTGTACTATATATTGAAACCTCGAAGCACCAAATTCATTTGCTCAGTCTTCATATGATGAATGACATACCCTGGCACGGCTCTACTATAAGATTGCAAGAAACTTATGGTTTAGCCTGTGGGGTTAAGACAGGCTCGTTCTCGGATGGATACGAGCCCATTCATATTTATCGTATATGGAGCCCATTGGCAGTTTTGGACCTAAAATGTCATACCATATCTCAAAAAATTTCAAAATCTCTTTTTACTACTCCATTTAGCATTTCGTTTTAAAATTTTGACTTTCAAATGTCCAAAAAACTGTTTTTTGTACAGGATGAGCTGAACATTACGTCAGAGAAGGCCTAAAAGTCTAGTAGTAAATATAAGATAAGTTTGAATTATTTTGGTTGAGTTACAATGTATCAGGGTTTTGTCTGCAATTTTTTAGCAATAATTAGAATCATTTTATTATAGTTGTTTTAGGTACTTGTAACCTTTTGATCTAATACAGCAAATTCAACATTTTACAATAATCTATTAAAAAGTATAAAAAAGTCATTTTATGATTAATGTGTTGAGTTTCTTCTCAAATTCCAAGCAGTGTGTTTAGTAAAATGGTTTCGTCAAGGTGACAATTTTTTAATATTATTCTAAAGTGTCCATTAGTAAGTCTGGAAATTTATTTTATCACGAAGATCAAATTTCTGTGTCTGAATTCCAATCGGCAAAAAGTCGTCATTTTCATCTTTTAAATCACATTGAACAATAATTTCTATTATTGGAAACTTGATGCCTGCTGGACAGGGATGGGATACTCGGTACAAGTATCCGGTACTTTTGTACCTAGATGCCCAGATTTACAAAAATGTATCTGTATCTTTTACTTAGATACAAACAGAACGTATCGTGTATCTTGAATCTAAGGTA
>JAQGBU010000676.1:0-21448 GCA_034698605.1 Isotoma decorata
TAATATGGAACACCCCCTGGACCCAAAGGTGCCCAAAAATGTTCCACCGTTAAATGATTCAACGTCTTTTGAGCTTCAATGATGGGAGCCCATGTAGGGACATACTTAGGGGGCAGAAGTAGTTCCAGGGACTCCAGTTGCAGATGTCCCCTCGAAAGAACCCCTTTCACTTCCTCTGATAAAACAAACTGTTCAGAAGGTTCAGGCGCATCATATTCTTCAAAATCTTCACCATAAAATATTTTTGTAACCAACTTTTTAAGAGTGTGTCTATGGTTTGCTAGGAAATTAAAAAAATTCGCATACGCCTCATCCGTCACCTTCTCATCCAAATAATTGAGATGTAAATTGAAATATTTCAGGGCAGGAAATCGGTGGGAAAAGAAAATTTGTAAACTTTCAGTTAAGGCATGCGATAAGCGATTGTAGCGTTTAAGCGTCAGCTCCCGTACTTCGGGGAAAAAGGTTCAGAGAGAATGTTCCTGTTATTGAAATATTCCCTGTTAAATTTTAAAATGTAGACGAAAGGTTTGATTTGAGAGAGAATGCCACGTGCATTTTCAACATTTAGGTCATCTTCATAATCATCAGGATCAACTTCTCCATCGCTAAATTTAAATGATTTTATAGTTTGAGGATAAGTTAAGGAAATGTTTGGGGTGTCCCAATGGAACAATGAGAGGACGCAGGAAGTCATTCTTAGCTCCAGTTTTCTATCCAGGAAGGGATCATCTTCTTTTAAAAAAATGATGTCCTTCATGGGGCAGTGTAGGTCGATTACATCTCTCCAATTCGGGCAAACTTCTCGACACAAAACGAGACTCGTTTGGGGTAAATGTGACAGGATTTTGGTCAGTGTCTGTTGGTCAAATGGTAGAACATGTTATTGGTTTAGGGATGCTGAACAAAAAGTACTAATATATAATGAATTTTTTACCTCTGCCGGAATGGGATTACTTAGAATTGGGTCCACTTCATCGATAGCTTATAGATAATGAAATTAATTACTTTATAACCTTTACTTCTGTTGGTTGGATTGAACTTTCAAGTCATCTACAAAATTAGTCTGTACTCTTGGTTCATCTTGCTAGAAATGTAGCCTGCCCAAAAACACCATGCGAAATAGCCAGCAGGAATCGGTAATGTGACGTCACAAAACTCAACCATTGATAGTTAAGTAGTACTATGGCAAAGGTAAATGGGGTAAAGTGACACATTATGCTGGACAAGTCAGTATTATTCATCTTTTGCTAATTATTGTTAGAACATTGCTTGATTGCCTTTAAAATTTACTATGCCTGTCTAATGATGTAAAAAAGTTAAGTATAAAGAGTTGTGCTCTTGGGTATTTTCGGGTAAAACCGGATGACGTCACACACATACTCGTAGATGTATACTTTTTTTATTCACGCTAACAAATACAAAAAAATAAAATCATTCAAAAACAAATGCTAACAAAAAATTTACTTTTCTTCATTATTGTCTCTCACTCTCAACTGGTGTAATTTAGGTTTAGTCATGACCACAGGTTTAACTAGTGTATTGATGGCTTGTTGCCTTTTTTCCGAGTGCACTGGCTTAGCTGTGGTGATTCTTTGTTTACGGGGATGGCTCAGGTCGTGGGGTGAGGATGTTGAGTCCAGTTTTGAAAAAAAATTGCAGCAGCTGGACATGCCGTTGGACAGTGTGAACTTTCAGACATGAAACAGTCTGTGTGGTGAACTTGTTGGCAAACGGAACAGTTCCATTCATCATTAGATACATCTTGTACTGAAGGACACGCAGTATAGCAATGATTTAAACTACACACTACACAAATATCCCTTTGCAATTGGTTGCATGTACGACATCTAGAATGTTCCTTAATTTGTTTTGGGAAGTCTTTAAAATTGAACTGTTCCCCACAGATAGAGCAGGTAATCTTGGCAAAAGTTGTCTATTACATTTTTCAAGTGTCCGTCACGAGGTCTGGCGTGTCCTTTAGATTTGTTTTAGTCGTTGGTGTCTCGGATTTTTCCAGGTCAAGAGAACGAACATTTTAGTACATAGGTACATGGATTTCACATGTGCCGAATGCAAATTAAAGGTTTATACTGGTGCACTGTTTGACTTTCATATGCAAACAATGCATAATAACGAAGATGAACGACACCCAAGCCAAATACCACCTCAACAACATGGTGAAGGTCAACCCCGTTTGCAATAGCAAACTGATGCATGGGGGCTGTACCAGTCTCATCATGTTGACTTGTCTGGTACAACATACAATGACATCGGAAAGTTAATTAACGAACTGAAAGCTGAAATGCTTACTTTGATTCATCAACAAGTTGCAGCTAAAAAGTGCATCAAGTGGTTTACAAAGATTACATGACACTTTTATAAACTGAAAGTAGAAGGCACGGAACTAGTGAGGTATGCCGAAACAGATCCAGACCCTACGTTTTATTCATCAACACATACGCTGACACGCGCCTCCAGTTTTGAGCAAATGGTAGAAGCCACAATGCCTACAAATTCACGAATCAATTGAGACATACATCAGCAATGGGAGTGGATGGATTTTCGAACGTGTATCAAGTTTTTCATTGGACATTGCACGTTTTAACTCATTCAATGGCGGATCATACATACATTTAAGTGGTTTTGTTACATATAAAAGTAAATCTCTGCTAAACATTGACAATCGTGACCCACACTTTTGAAGGTGATGGAAAATGTTTTTTATGGTCAGTGTTGGCTCATGAAAGCATTAGTCATTTGGGAGCAAGATACAATAAAAATAAAATAGATACAACAAACTTGTGTCATCATATGAACCTATTTGTGAATCAAGTGAATTTAGCGGAAATACCTTTCCAATGGATGAACGTCAAATTGTCAAGTTTAAAAAAAACAATCCAAAGTTGGCAATCAGCGTGTTTGGATATGAAGTAACAGCCTATGCAGCAGGTCTGCTGGCCGAAATGGACAAACGTAACCAATCTACAGTCCAAACAGGAATTCGCGATTGTATTTTTCCTTTGTTTGTTACGAAAAAACCACCAAGTGAAGATGCGACCGAAACCGACTTGTTGCAGTTGATTGAAAATCAACTGGATGGAAGCTCCAAAACACACTTCTGCCTTATTACAAACTTGAATGGTTTTGCTGGTCGTCGTGCATGCAATGTTTACAAAACTGTTTACAAAATTTTCAAAATATGACAACGTGTAACCTGCAGCGCAAGTTTTGTGTTGCATTATGAATGCCCAAAACAATTTTTCCTCAGCAAAGTCATCACAAGTTTAATATATATAATCGTTTGATTAAAGTTCCATTTAGATATTATGCTGACTCTGAAAGTTTTTTGAAAAGACGTAGCGTAATGCGGTAAATTTTTATAAATCCACAACGAGAAGTTCTCCACGACCATGTAACTTGTTGCTATACCTGGATATGTGTCGATTGGACCGGTGAAGTAGTCGCTAAGAAAGTGTATCATGCCACCGAAGCCAACGAAGAGGTTGTCAAAAAATTTATTGAGGAATTGATTGCTGATTCAGAAATCCGTTAGGTGCAACTAAATTAAATACAACAAGAAAGGCACCAAAGTATGCGGATCGATTTGCAGCTAAAAAGAAGACTGGAGGATCTTATTGCATGCGATAGAAGCAAATTGGATCCGTGTTATTTTTGCGAACAAAAGTTTGATAGGTATTCCTATATTGTGTTTCATCATTGCCATGTAACTGGTAAATTTTTGGGTCTTTCTCACGACGACTGCAACAAGTTGGGTCGGTTACCGTTCTGTTTGCCTGTGTTTACGCACAATCTAAAGAGTTACGACTCTCATTTTATAATTCAAGCTTGTTCTGCGGAAGCAAAAACATCTGTAGACATAATTCCAAATTCAAGTGAAAAGTTCACGAGCTTCACCATCAACAACAGTTTAAGATTTTTGGATAGCTATAACTTTAATACAACATCTTTGAGCAATCGTTACTTTACTATCTTAAAGCAGTGTCCACGTTAGAGAAAAACGGCACACACGATTTTAAAATGACAAAGTAGACTTTTGAAGGAAAAGGAGATGTTAATTTACTTTTCAAAAAAGGTGCGTACTTATACTCTTACATGGTTAGTGTCGACAGATTCAAAGAAACAAAGCTTCCCGACATTAAAGAGTTTTACAATGACCTTGCTGAAGAGCCCATGGATCAGGATCCTTACGATCACGCTCAAAAAGTATGGGACAGCTTTGGTATAACAAATCTCGGGGAGTGGGATGATCTTTACGTAGAGCTGGATGTGACTCTGCTGGCTTACTGCATTGAAAAAACTCGTGAGCTACTAGGGGTCTCGTATGGACTCGACTTGTGTCACTATTCTCACTATTACAGTTTAACAATGGTGAGTTTTGATGCCGTTTGCATGATGGGAGTTGTCGAATACGAATATATAGCTGACAGCACCATGCATGTTTGGCTTGAATCTGCCATCCGTGGTGGATATTGTAGAGTTGGAGGTATTCGATCAGCTCAGGCAAACAACAAATATATGGGAGAGCTGTATAAGCCTGACCGAGAAAAAAGTTTCATCCAATACTTGGATATGAACAACTTGTGTGGTGCTGCGATGATGTCATACCTTCCAGAAAAGGATTTTCAATGGGTACCAGGGGAAGAACTTGACCAAATCAGAGAAGACCCAGTTCGGTTTTTATCAACTTTAACAGATACATCATCCACAGGCTACTTTTTTGAAGTTGACCTTAGTGTTCATAACGACATACATCCCAGTTTAAATGATTTTCCACCTGCTCTAGTCAAAATACCACTTCTTCCAGAGGAACTCAGCCCTTATCAACAACAGCAGGAAGATGACTTGGAGATTAGCAACGCATGTTTTCAATCTACGAAGGTGGTTGCCGAACTTCATCCTAAAAAGAATTACGTGACCCTATATCGTAATTTACAAATGCATGTAAAGTAAGGACTCAAAATTGACGCCATTCATATTGGAATGGAGTTTAGTCAAAGACTCTAGATGGCGCCGTACATTACGTTCAACACCAATAAACGAACAGCAGCGACCTCGGACTATTAAAAGGTTTTTACAAAATGTTAAACAATAGTGCTTTTGGTAAATGTTGTGAACAGAAACGAAAAAGAAAATCTATTGTAGTCGTTCGAAAGGAAGAAGAATTAAGAAGGCTACATCAACAAGCCAGCGTTTGAACGATTCATTACCATCAACGTGGAAACAAAATCTACTCGGCAGTTAAGAAAAACTTATCTGTGTACCTAGATAGACCAATATCCGTTGGTGTATCAGTACTTTAAATATCGAAATGTTTCATGTACGATTTCCACTATCTATATATGTTTCCAAAATAGGGCGCAAAAGCGTGCGTGGCCTACACCGACACAGATTCACTAGTCTACTTGGTTTCAGGGCCGGTAGACTTTGACTTTTATCAAGACATGAAAAAAAGTTCAAGTTTGTTCGACATGAGCGTTTTCAAAGGCCCGTTTGGGAGACTTTATGGATCCAACAAGCAAGAAAATCGTTGGAAAAATGAAAGATGAGTTTCCCAGTTTCGTCATTATTTCGTTTGCAGCTGCCAAACCAAAAATGTATGCAGTGTGCGCTATAACATTAGATGAACATGGGGTAATGAAAATCTTGGACCAGTTGAACGGTAAGGGCATACCTCGAGCCGCTCTGAAGCAAGTACATTTCGATCAATGTGCACAGGTCTTGGAGATGAATATTACAACTGAAGTCTTCATCAAATCAATCCGAAGCCGAATACACAATGGCATCATCGAAAAATTCATCAAGGCTGCTTTAAACGGCTTTCATATTAAAAGGTTAGTCATTGATGCTGTTAACACCTTAGCACATGGGCACGTGGATAGTCCTCTGCATCTTTAAGAGAGAGGAAGCGGGGGGGACATCCTATGCTTATGCCATATACACCTTTATGCGCATAGCGCATAGCTAATGCCTTTGCCATATATATGCGAAGCATAGAGGGTGGCCTCCCCGTCCTTTATTTACATTTACATATTTTAACAAGTGCTCATGTTGACAAATTTGGGTGGAGGAAAGGCTATTACGGAGTTTTGCCAGTAAGTGCCTTTTTAATAGTTTCCTATGGGGCGGCAACACAAGAGGATGTGGCTGAACTTCATGCTAGAGATGACTACATTACCAAACTACAGGACGAGATCAAACAAGTCGTATTTGATAACCATAAGAACTTGGTCACGCTAACCACTACTCTGAACACTTACCATCACAATATGATTGACATTCTAAACGATGATGATATGATGATGATGTACAACAATCATTTAATATCCAACAACCTTTGCTTCGAATGATACAGCTCTTATTATTTTTACTTGCAAATCTATTATCAACAAGATGTTTCCTTAGTCGTTGTGTGAACTTCTGGGTACAGTGCGGGTGAACTATTACCCTTAAATGTCAATTAATACGGTTTCACTACAACATTTTGTTGCAATTACAAAGCTTACTCCTTACCAAACTTTGTTCTTGTGTCCAAAATGACATACGTTGATTGAAAGCAGCTTATTGTCTTCATAATGATGGGAAGTTCTTGTGTTTTTTCCTAACACAAGCAGGTAGGGAGTACTTATGGTACTTATGCCAGGTAACAGCACTGTAAAAATATATAACTACCTTGAGCATACATACATTTATGAACATAGTTAGAGCATTTCGTTAGAGCATTTCGTACATTTTTGTTGAAACGAGTTTTCGAATTTATTGAGATTCAGGGGATGTAAACATTTCCCATTAAATTCTACATCAATAACAGGGCATTTTTTGTCCATCATCGTCATCGTATAAGTCGTCAATTAGACGGTACGTTATTTCGTCCGTAACTGATGGTGCACTGTTATGACAATGAAACAAAACATTGCCTTCATAATCAGTTTTAGTAATCTTACATGGCATTGAGTAATTCATCAGCATCTTAGTTTTCAAAATCGCTTTTTGGTCTTTGAATTTCTTCAGTAAAACTATGAGAATACAGTATTAATTCATTTCTGGTCAAATATCTCTCTAATAGAATGAAAATCAAAACTTACATATATGCTTAAAAATTTCTTAACGTTTTTACACTCGAGGATGGCTTTCGTATCCCATCCAAACCTACCCTCAAAACTCCTGGTTCCCCTAATCTCCTGTAACTGTATTCTCTGATGTTGATCCCAACTTTGGTTTCCATCATTTGCACCAGAGGAAATTTCCGGGTCGTCTAAGGAGAAAAGTATATAACGCGGTACTCCTTCTGTACGTGTTCGGACGGCAAAGCATCGAAAATGTCCTCAATTGTTGCTGCTGTTATCGAATTAAGACGCGCTTCGGGAACAATAGGTTGTATTACATCCATATTCCGAGGACACTCATACATGATATAAAATTCTGGAAGAATTCGTTGAAAATTTAAAAAAATCAAAACCTGCATGCTACGAATTGAGATTTTCGAAATTTCAAATAAATGAAAAAAGGTCAACGTGGTTCAATTAAAAACATTGAATTGAACCACGGGGATCCTAATGAGCCGTTTGAAAGAAGTATCCGACGAAAACGTTTATCAAGTTGTTTTTCAAGTCCAGAAAATTTTGAATTTTCTTATAATTTTCAAAGCATAAGGGTATGTTCAAGTGATTCAAAGGACGTTGAAATGTCGTCATTCTTTATTTTACGTGCAATTTGGATCCTCCCTCCCTCGCTCCAAAAAAACACACCCCTTTCTATAAGACTCCCCCCGGGAGACCCCTGAGGTTTCGGTGTATGAACTCGGTTCAACCGAAATGAATCAAATTTTGACCATACATGTAGTTTGCCAACTCAAGAAGCGAATACGGAGATGGTGCAATGTTGATCAAGTGGTTGACCCATGGCGTGCTAAAAACTCCCACCAGTCATGAAAATTTACGTGGTTTTCTCTAAATCATCATAACGCTGAAATTGGGCATGGTGGTTAATAATAATAGTGATTGGACATGAGATTCGAACCTTGATTTAATTTTTTTAATTTCAATGACCTCACTCGGTCACCCCTGCTGGTTTTTGAGAGTCAATACAGATCGCTGAGTAACAACCTATCACTATAACCGTCTATCTGCATCACGGTGCTGTTATTTGTAGCCCCATACCAATTTTGAAACTTCTATGATGGTTTTAGAAATAAAGGTTTTTTGTTGCATCCCAAAGGTTGCATCCTTAAAAATGCTGCATCCTAAATGTAACATCCTCAAAATATTGCATCGCGAATGTTGCAACCCAATAACATTTAAATCCGTTGTCAGTGTAGTTAAATTTTAAAAAAATCTTTGTCATGGGAGTTAAAACAAAAAATTCGTCGTCATGGGAGTTAAAACCTAAAAATGCGTTGTCATGGCAATAAAACGAAAAAGTCCGTCGTCATGTGAGTTAATACCAAAAAACTCGTTGTCATGGCAATCCGTTGTCATAGGAGTTAAAACATTGAAATTCGTTGTCGTGGCAACTAACAAGGAAAAAATTCATAAAATGTTTAAAGTGTATGTATGGTCCCCTGTTTATATAATAGTGCAGGAAACACATATTTGTAAGTAATGCATGTTATTCTAATCCATCGTTGTACCTACTCACCTTGAAATCAGTCCAACAGTCTTGAAGGAAACCGGTAATTAACGTTGAATATACCGGTTTCCTCCTCTTGATGGATGAGCATAGGTCATCTTGTTTCCAGTTCAATGTTTTTCCAAGTGACGTTAGAATGTCTCCTACAGGTCTCTTCGTACCAGTCGTGCCACTGGAAGGAAACAAGGTTATTCATTTAAGCACACGGGTCGTTTCAAACTTCTAGATAAGGTAGAGAAGTTTAAGTTTCACTACTTACCTGTCATTCTTCCTACAAAATATCCAACGTCCAAACCAACGCATGCAGCCGTCATGTTAGCCACAACGAAAATGATGATGATTGTGGATGATAAGATGCCATGATTTTTACCTCCGATCTCCGTGATATTTGATTGGCCTTTGCAATATTTAAACCTTTGAGAACAGATGTCACATTCACTGTTTAGTGCTTCTGTAGTACTTTGACATTTCTTAACTGATGCCGAATAAGATACATTCAGCTTTTCCGTGGTTTTTTCCAATTCCAGCCACTGGTGCCGGAGATTGTGATCTTGAAAATCAAGGTCCACCTTGCAAATATTAAGCACAACATTGCAGTGCTTTAAAGCTGAAAAACACTTGCCCAGTTCTCCAGTAGACGCTAATATATTATTTACAGACAATTTTAAATGTTTATGAAGAAAAATAAACCAAAGAGGTTTAATTACTTTTTGTGATGTGTTCAGTTTCAGAGGTTACCACTGGGGCGGGGCTTTTAGGAATTTCTGAAATAAAATGTAATAGTGTATTATTCTAAACCGGAAATCCTTAAACTTAAAAAGAGTAGAAGTTATTATGTTACCAAGAAAAAGAATTCGGCATTAATTTTAATGCCGAATTAAGTCTTGGTAACATTTAATGTGGTTAAGGATTGTGGGGCAGCAGTAGTGATGGGCAATGGGCCCACCACCACAAACTTGGTGATGAAAATCACATAATAATAATGTTGTATGTTTTGTGTTTGTGCGCAAGCAAAACACCTACTTCTTACTGAGCTACTTAAGTGCATCTTTGAGATGGATGTTTAGGTGATGGATTTGGTTTTTCTATGCATGCCTGTAAGAGAAACATAATAATAATGTGATGAGTTTACAGACAGTTTTAGGTTGCAATTCTCTTTTTATTTATAATATTCAGGACAGAATACAAGGAGGCTGAGACTTTTATACTAAACGAAAGTGCATATTATTTTCTTTTCTAATTTCATACCTGTACTCACAGTAGATTTTTAACGCATTCTACTAATACTACTTACTATACTACATCTTAATAGAATTTAGTGGTGGATTGGGGGACTGTTGCCTTTGCTGGTTTTTCTGCTTATTCTTTGCTTTACCCTCATTGTACACTCTTGTGTGTATGTCCCTTAACTCATGCATCATAGCTACATCTTCTAAAATAAATGGATTGGTTGTATGGGCTCTTCGTGCAAATAAGAAAGGTGGTTCTGGCTGTGCATTGATTTCAATATCCATTCTCCCTGCTGGGCGTTGACGATTTTTAAAACAAACCCTTTTAGATCTGTTGCAGAATCCAATAACCATCTGACACACACTTACAAATGAGGCCCTAGCCATCCAAGCTTTTCGGATGAGAACGCTAAGCAATGCGACAAGCTAAATAGCAATACCTGCAGAAATATGTGATGAATAACCGCCCATTCCACTACATTAAGATGAAATGTCATTGTAAAGCATGAATGAAGCTTACTTACCAATATTAGGAGCAATGATGCGGAGCAAATAGATGTACATTGAGTCGAGTTTATAGTGGTTTCCAAGGAAATGCAGCCATAGCATAAGCTAATTCAAGGGTAACTTGACCCTTAATCATGTTACGATTATTTGTACACAAACTAGCCCCTGAATCAAATTGTATAAAAGTACAATTTTTTGTTGTAACACACAACGAGAAATTATTTTCGAGGTCAAAACAGTTACTTGAGTCCATGATGAAGTGAGGTTTAGTACTGATGGCTTATAATATGAAACTGTCTACAATGTAAGCATTAAAATAAGAATTCTGGAGACGAAAAAATTAATGCAAATGCCTTTGCTTTCATATCTTTTTAATGATCTCCCTTGCATGAAACCTTTCGCATCTTATTTAATAGTAGTTTTCCAAAACCTAAGATTTAAACGAGGGCACTTAAACAAGTTTCAAATATGAAATTTTCCACACTAAAATTTCTGTTGTGTGTGCCTGTCGGAGTAGTTTGAAATGAATGCCACAAGGGCTTTCATTGTGTGACTTGTGTCACAAACAAGTGTTTTTATGGAGTTTCGGAGCAATTTCGAATCCCAATTTGTTTAAGTTTTCAAGATTTATCAAGATGGAATGTATACAAAAACTACTACAATCTAGCTGGTTGTCAACGGTGGTCCAGGAAGACACAATGTAATGTATAAATTAAATTACTTTAATATGTGTGTATGAATCGTTAATCACAAAAACATACATTTTCATGCATTTTTAAATTGTGTAGTTGATACGTTCTTGAATCAACCCAGTTCACCTCAAAGTTTCCATCCTATTTTATTTTCAACCACACCACCCACTACCACAACCCCTCCATCCATCACCACAACGGTCAAGCTGAACAAAGCTACACCCATTCAAATTGGTAAGGTTTAGCATGAATCGTTTATTGAATAAAAAAGGCTTCAAATTTGAAAAAGTAATGCTAAAAACTAGTAAAAGCTTTTGTGTATTATTTAATATTGTGTAGCTGCAACACCTCGACCTGCCAGGACCAGAGATATGTTTATTTCACCAACTTTAATGAATACAATTCTGACTACTAAAACAGTTGTCACCGCACCCAATCCTCCCACCACACCCACCACTACTACGAATAGACTTGTAAATATAGTCATTCCTCCTATCGCCGTCACACCAACTGCTACTAGTATCACCACAACGGTCAGGTTGAACAAACCTACACCCATTCGAATTGGTAAGACTTAGCATGAATCGTTTATTCAATCAAAAAAATGTTTCAAATTAGAAAAAGGTTTACTAAAAACTAGTTAATGCTTGCTTGTCTAATTTAATATTGTGTAGCTAAAACACCTCTACCTGCCAGGACCAGAGATATGATTATTTCACTACCTTTTAAGAGTACAGTTCCTACTACTACAACTGTTGTCAACAAACGCAATCCTCCCGACTACATTTGTGAATATGATCAATCCTCCTATCACCACCACACCCACTGCTACTAGTACCATGATCAATAGGCTCAAGCCTGCCATCATGACCACACCACATAGTATTACTACAACAAAAGCTGAAAATGCATTAAACATAACTATTACCACCACACCGACTATTTCTAGTACTACAAGTATCCTCATTATTAAACGAATTCCTTATTCCGTTGCTGATCTTAATATCCCAAACACGCGTCATACTTCTACTATTTTAACTTTTTTTAACATAAATAAAGAAACATCATACACTACTGCTCCAACTCCTCTCACTACTATTAAAATAAACCATGACAAATAGATGTAAAAAAGTATCGCAAGGTGATCTTTATGAAATTGAAAACGTTGTGTTGAACGTTGAAAGCGACGATCATGGTGTTCACCTGTTCAGAAAAAACTGTTTTGAGAAATTTTAAAGTTGGAGGTTGAAAAGACATTAAATCTGTTTTCACGAATGAGAGACCGGGGCAAAATGCAACATGTTTCCAAAAAAAATGTGAGAATTTTTTTGTGTTTTTTTATATATTAAATTGGGGGGTGTGGCCGATTTGGCCCATCTTTGAACTTGAACCGTTAATTGACCCTATAAACCCATTTCTGAAAACAGAACTTGAAAATTTTGACCCTGTCAAAAGTTATGACAGACCAGACGGACATCGGACATCGGACGTCGGACACCATGAACGTTCACATAAAGTATCTAACGATACCTAATAACCACTGCTTTTCCCTCCAACATTATAACTATCCCTACCACTGCTTCTTCAACTACATTCATCGGTACATATACCAAAGCGGTCTTTTACCTCTCTCCTGTACTTTTTGACTTCTCTTTCACTTCGTTCATCATAAAAAATTGACCTTTCGCGTGTCTTTTCCTTTCTTTCAAATCCTTATTTTTTTCCTATCATATACTCGCATTTCTTTGAGGACGAACGCAGCGTTCTTTCTTTCCGTTCAGTTCCGACTTTCGCTACTCATCTTTCCGGACTTTTCCCGTTCTTTGAACTTTTTTTTTAGGTAAGCAACATTAGTTTAATTTAATTTTTTTTCCAAATGTGCAATAACTCGGATTTTGAAAAATCGTATCGTAAGTTTTTACATGGCATATCTTTTAGTCTTTCTTCAATTATTTTTTTCTGAAAACGTTCTTTCGATTTTTCTTTCTAAACAATCGATTTTTTAAGCTATCGGTTTTTCAAGTCAGTTTTAGACATATCGCTCTTTTCCGTTCGACAGAAAGTTTATCTGAGCGATGGCTTCCATCCCTGCCTGTGTCTACTATTTTCTTTTCATATTATTTACTATCGAAAGACAAGACATATTGTCAGTTGCTAAAAACTTGTGAAATGGTTCCTGTATTGTAGTGAAGACATTTTGATAACAATACAGGAACCTTTAAGTCAAAAGTTCAAAATTCAAAACTGATATATGCAGTAATTTTGATTTTACTTTAAATTGTTAAGGTTAAGCCATTTGTAAGTTTACAAAGATTTTATGTAAAGTGAACATGTATCTGTGTGGGAGCACTGGCTACAGTACTGGCTGCAGCTCCAGCACCAGAACTAGCTGCACCTCCCGGACTACCTCTAGCACTAGCTGCAACTCCAGCACCAGCACTTGCTGCAGCTCCAGCACTAGCTGCAGCTGCAGCTCCAGCACCAGCGTCAGCTCCAGCACCAGCTGCAGCTCCAGCACTAGCTGCAGCTCCAGCACTAGCTGCATCTCTAGCACTAGCTGCGTCTCCAGCACTAGCTGCATCTCCAGCACTAGCTGCATCTCCAGCACTAGCTGCAGCTGCAGCTCCAGCACTAGCTTCACCTCCAGCACCAGCACTAGCTGCAGCTCCAGCACCAGCACTAGCTGCAGCTCTAGCACTAGCTGCAGCTAGTTTAATGTTATTGGGGGAATGAAGTCTCCTCAAACCCGGGGCTTGCACGTCGATGCATTCCATTCAGGAGACCGTTCAAATTCGTTTACCTTGTTTAGTTTACCTGGTCTAGCTAAATTATTTATAATCCCACTTTTAACATCCATATTTGTGTCCTAATAATTTTCTCGTCTTCTGATCTATTTTTTAGAAGCTTTTTAAGAAGATCTATTTTTTAGATTTTTTATTTTTTTTATTCTATTTTTTATTTATTTATTTTTTGTTATATAATTTCTGTTACACTGTTGCGAACTGCATTTATAGCAACTGACCCCTTCGGGTCCAGATATTTCTGTTTAAACTCGATTTGCAATAATAGTTCCATTGCGAATATTTATTAACTAATGGAGAAAAATTGAATTATGAACACGAAGAACGAATAGGGGCTGAACAGTTCGTGGATGTTCCTCGTTAGAAGAAAAAAGGGCACCGAAGGACCAAAAAGGTTTTGTTTACCATTTCTTATAGACCCTTGAAAGGTGACATGGCCTTATATAATGAATACAATGAGTATAATAACTCATTTCATTGTTGCCTAGTACCGTAAAACTCGAATTAGAACCCCCGGGGGAGTTAATGTTTCAACCCTCCAAAAAGAGAGGGGTTGTATTTCGGGGAGGGGAGTTATTCCGGGGGGATTTAATGTTTCAAACCAATTTTTTTACTAGTTTACTAAAAACCCTTCCATTTCATTAACGCAATCCACCAAATTATTGTATACAGTAATAAAATTGCAATTTTTTTTTAAAAAACATTTATTAGGTGAGTTTACCCTAAAAGGTAAAAAACAAGAAATTCTTTAGTTGGGTGTGCCACACCGCCAGCCGGATTTCAGATTTCTAGCCTATTGCCTAATGATTAACGACATAGCTATCATAATTAAGCTGAATGTAGGTTCTTAGTATTCCTTAAAAACTGCTGAAAAAGTGAGCTTGTAAGAATTAAAAAATAGAAATGGTCGTTTGAAACATACTACAATCCCTTATTAATACTTAAATACCAGACAGCCAGACCGCCCTTAATAAAAACAATAACTTGAATATCTTCATGAAATAAAAAATTTTCCAAAACGTTTGTGTATTATGCATAAACTAGTGTAAAAGGACTCTACTAGCTAACAACACGTCTCACAACCCTGTAGGAATAATGTATTGCGGATTCGAATATGATTTGGGGATTGATCTAATAAATAATTAGTTTTTGGTACTCTACATAGATATCGAAAATAAATCAAAATGCGGAAACTGGCATAGCAGCCGGCAAAGCAGGTCCAAAAAAGTCTGAAAACTTTATTGTATCATTTTTTGTTTGTCTTTCATTGACAAACAATCCGTAATTTGCATAAAAATTATCTATAGACTGGAAAACTAGGTAGAAATGATAATAAAAGAATCCATAAGCGTAAAATCTATATTTTTGCCGGGGTGGGGGTTATTTCGGGGGGGGGGGTTAATATTTGAAACACAGTGGAGACTCGGGGGAGTTATTTAGGGGGGTTCTAATTCGAGTTTTACGGTATTTCTTCCGTGTGTTAGTAACAATAATAATGGATTTTCCTCATGGGTAAATAGCATACAAACAGAACAGTATGTATTTTCTAATTAGTCTTCCTAATTTAAAGTCGTAAATTGACGCAAACATCGATTATCAAATCACAATGACTGAGGGAGACAATCGCTGTCTCTAAGAGAATAGTAGGTCTCAGAACCAAGTGAACTATCACAGTTCAGGGCAGAGACTAATCGTAAAGCATAAGGGCTCGTTTGCTATTTACAGGAAGCGATGATTACAAGGGTGGTGGTATCGTAGTACCGTACAATAATTATAATATTATTCACATTAGGATTTAAATAGTTAAACGTATGCAGCATAGAATGGTAATCCCTCCTATGTTACTGGTGAGGGTTAGACCAGTAGTAAATACTGCTGAACGGTTTCAAGGGGTATTTTTCGGTATTCCCTTACTCGACTAACAACTACAAGGATATTTTTTGGAGGTGGACAGGGACCACCTTGTAATACCCTTGGAGAAGGTCGGGTGTAAAGGGGCCACCGAAAAAACCCTTGACATTCTGTGGGGCCACACACAGTAACCAGGGTCGACGGGTAAGTCTTATCAAAATGTAATGTTTGGTTGCAACCGACAAAAAACTTCTAAGTTTTAAGTTTTGTTGCAACTGAGCTAAATTTGTTAAAGTTTTGTTGCAGCCTATGTTATTTAGATTTCGTTGCAACAAAACTTTAAAAAATTTGTCCCTTAATCTAAACCCCAACCCTGCTGAACATTTAAAGCATACATTTTACCGTTTCATCTCACTATCAAGAAAAATGTTTCAAAAAGTCCTTGTCTGTTTTTAGAGAAAGCCTGCTAGTGTCAAAATCGATATATTTAATCAATAATTAACTAAAAATAAGAGGTGATGCTTTATACTTGCCCATGTTCAATGTAAAGCTTTATATGCACTGAAGTTACGACAGCTAATATTCTTGAGTACTTTTAGGTAAGAATTATAATATTTCTGCACGCAACTATTCATCATGTAATGCAGTCCAAAAGAAAGCAAATGTTCAAGTATTCTAATAAAATAAAACATGACAAATGGATATAAGAAAGTATCGTTGGATTATCTTTATGAAACTGAAAACGTTGTGTTGAACGTTTGAAAGTGACGATCATGGTATTCATCTGTTGAGAAAAATTGTTTTTGAAATTTAAAAGTTGGAGGTGAAAGAGACATTAAATCTGTTTTCACGAATGAGAGACCGAGGCAGTATGCAACATGTTTCTCTGCGTTTATTTCTCGATTTTCAACAACGTTGTTGTGTTTAAAATTAGGGGGTGTGGCCGATTTGGCCCATCTTCGAGCTTGAACCGTTTATTGGCCATATATGAACCCATTTCTGAGAACAGAACGTGAAAATTTTGACCCTGTCGAAAGTTATGGGAGTCCGGACACCGTCGGAGATCGTACACCATGAACGTTCACATAAAATATCTAACGATACTTAATAAAGCTGTAGTAAAATAAAGCAAGCCCCTCTGTAGGCTACTGGATAGCGTGCCTTACTCTTGACTCTACAGGTCGAGGATTCGACTCGTACCTCTTTCTTATGCTTGTTATCCTACTTGACTCGGCTTTAAGTACGGGGTAGGCGTCCTTGCTATCTGGGCTGTTCCTGGGTTGACAGGCGGCCAACACGGGTTGGTAACACTGCCAATGGCCATTTTAAATATTTAAACATTTTAAATTTCTAGAGTCTGTTCTCTAAGAAAATGAGTTGTGGCTGGGAGACCTGCATCGAGGGTTCGAAGCAGAAACCGTTAATTATAAAGCGTATTTTAAGCATTTTTTAAAGCTTATTTATTACTTAATAAAACATCCTATTTTACTTTGAAACCGTTAAACCAGTTTTCAACTTCAGTTGTGGTTTCTTCTGGCTTGGTAATTCATTTAAACAATTCACTGAAACCGAAAAATAGTGCTGATTGCTCAGATCTTTTATATTACAGGCTCAAAATTTACAATTCCCAAAATTTCAAATATTTTCAAAAATGAGGCTTGTAAAGACTACATTTGGATTTGTTCTACTTGTTATTCAACTAGTGAATTTTATATTTGGATCTTCTAATCAAGGAAAAGTAGATTTTAGTACATTTGAAAGTGGAACAATTCATTTAAAACTATTATCAAATACGGTTGCATACTTTGATCTTGTAGATCAAATATTCCAAAACAACAAAGCTTATCATTGGACTATTTACAATGTCAAAAATATAAATGTCACGAACTATGATAGCAAGGAATTCATATTAGAGGCACGGAAATCAAGCCCTATCCAGTATAGTGTATTTGAAAAAAGCCCACTAAATGTTATCATACGAGGGGAATTAAAAGACGCGGACTTTGTCAAGTCGTTTCATGAGTTCATCACATATAGCGACTATACACAAAGATCCCATCCATATTCAACGTTCATTATTCTTCAAACCATGAAAAAACCCGTTAGTTTTAAATCTGAGGATTTCTTTCAATTTCCTTGTCGAATTTTCATTTTCAAAGTGGTATACACTTACCCTACGGGTTACCACCTAACTGAAAACGTTTATTTTTGTCCCTATTGTATTAATAATTTTAAAAAAATTTCAAGTCATACAAATCTGCAGAAATTGCAAATTAGCGCTTTTAAAACTACATGGGGCAAAATAATAATTCCACGTCCAACTACAAGTGGTCGAAACCTACGGTTAAGAAAGAACTGTCTATGTAGCCCTTGGAAAAAAAAATATCGGGAAATGTACACTCAAAGCGTATGCAGCAGTTCAGGAATTCTATATGAAATTATTACTCAGTTACTTAATGTTTCATCATCTTACGTGGCTAAAGGGAAGAATTTTAAACATGGTAAATTTGGTTTTTTTAAATACAATTTTAAAGCACTGAAACTAAATCAGAGTAGAAGTCTCTCTTCGGGATTGTATTCAGAAAGGATGAGAGGATATCGATTAATTTATTGTGACCAATTCATTCGATCAAATCAAGTTTCCCTGTATTTGTGGCTTGAACCGTTTAAACCACTCACGTGGGCTGCACTCATGACTCAAGTTTTAGTGATTTCTGCAATTTACATTCCACTTTCTAAGGATTCATTTCGATTAAAAAAACTTGGGAAATATTTTTACTTTTCTTTAATGCTAGTTTTAAGACAAACCCCCATGGCCAAACGACTTTCTTTGCTTATTCAACTGTTTTCTTTGACCATATTACTTTGTCCTACAGTTTACGAGAATACGATTACAAGTAAACTAATATCAGCTCCGCCTATGATTCCATTAAAAAATTTACCTGAACTAATAAATGCCGGGTATAAAATACTTCTCATTCCGGATAGGAAAAATATAAAAACGAATTACGAGCGAAAATTAAGATTCAAGGAAGACTTTAAAAGACATGGATTGGAACATAAACTGAATGACTCAATAGAGATAATATACAAATCCAAAGAATGGAAAGCTTGGGATGGAAAATACAAACAAAAAATGATGTCAAGTGTGGGTCCAAAATATGCATTTTGTGACCAAAGTTTATTCGCATCAAGTTCTTCACATTTCGAAGTGATGGATATTCAAGCAATGCTGCCAAAATTCCATTGCTTTCGAATGGAAGAGGATCTTCAGTACGAAATGATCACTTCAAGAATTGTGTCGCATATTCAAGAGGAATTTATCACCAAAAGGCACCAGTTGGCTACTTTCGGGATCGAAAGGTTTTGGAAAAGAGTAGAATTAAACAAAATAAACATTAAACATAAAATTAGATTCGACAGGTTAAGAAAAACAATGAATTTGGATGAAACAAAGGATGAAAACGATGCAAAACAATTGCTTTCATTTTGGAATTTACTTTCCTTTTTCAGTTTATGTGGAGGTTTTCTTTTGTTCACTTTTCTTATATTTTTATTTGAATCTGGAGCAATTTTGAATGTATTTCATCGGTCCTTTGATTTTTTGAAGCTTGTCAAGTCCGCAATGTTTTCCTTTGTTTTTCTATATGTTTGGAGTAAATATGGATTTGATAGAGATGAAAGATTCATATTTGGAACTTTGACTCTCACCTGATTCGAATTCCAGTTTTACGTTTGTGCGATTTAAGATAGTTAGCGATGATATCTGTAAAATGAATTTGAGCAGAACTCGAATTAAAAAAAAATGAACGTCAGGTCAGATCTACGAAGTATCTCGGCCTACAAATTAATTGGAATTTAGTTCGATTCTATGGCAAATAAGATAAAATATAAATAAATTCACAATAGCCGGTAAAATAATTAGACTTAATATGGATAATTTGTTCTTGCCCTGACCATAATTATGCGAGATATATGTACATAAAAAGTCAAATATCCTAAATTATTCAGGAAAATTTTAATAAACTTATTCTGGAACCAACCAAAGAAGTTCTACAGAAAGCTTATAGATTTATGAAACATACAAGTATTTATAAGCCAGTCTTACGACTGACTGGTAGAAGAGGTTAGAGGTCAGAATTTCGCACAAAACCCTGCCTGCTAAAACAATCACCGCCACCAACATATTTATGCACAATACACAAAGACTGAGCTGGGGCATAAAAAAATATGATGTTTGAGGGTGTTAGAAAATGCGTTTTGAGCTGTGAACGCTCAGAAGGTCAAGTTGGAGTTTCGAAACATCTATTTTGTGTTGTAAAAGTGTTTTCTCTTTTGAACAGTGCATCTTGTTACCCTGTGAGTTCAACCGCTCAAAATTCCATAGCCTGGCAGAGAACGAGGAAAAAACCGCAAAAAATTAGAGGATTTTGAAAACGATAGTAAGTTGTGAATATTTTCAATTAAATTCAGGCGCGTAATGTATAATATGAGCCAACCGTTTTTACCAAGTAAGTGGTAAAGTGCTTGTTGTTCACTGTTGTTTAGTGCCAGACAGTGGTAGTAGTATATGAGTACAGAGGTGGGTATTGTATGGTGTTGTGCATGAATGAGCTAGTTGTGATTGTTTTGACATCAGCTTTTGACCCAAAGGTCATACGTCAAAACGCTTGGTACCCAATCTACTTGTCTTGTCAAGACAAATCGATTGGTATTGCACACGATAGGTTCAAGTCACATTTTTATAAGTTTTTTTAAACTGTGACCTGTGACCGCTCTGGAGGTCAAGTTGGAGTTTCGAAATATCTAATTCTGTTAATTGGACTTTATTTCCATTCGAATGGTGTACGTAACGTTTCTCTATGTTGTTCCGGTCGAAAGTATAAGGCTGGACAGATAGAAAGGGGGAGTCCACAGGCTTTTTATAATGAAACATATATTTAAACTTATACATAAGTAAACATTGAAATCAGGAACACCTGTGACTAGTTATAACTAAAATTATGATGTACTATTTATGCTCCTTAATAATTCATATTATTTTGTTCAATTCCGAAAACTCAAGTTTAACTAAAATATTTGTCATGTTTCTAAAGGCTCCGGCCACATGAATCTCGAATAAATAAAACCTTACTTACTTTCTTATGATAAAATCATAGAGTCTGCTATTTATTAAATGAAATATTCCGTTTGAAAGAAATAATGCATTAAACACAACATTTTTCTGGTAAAAAAGAAAAGTTGAAATAGATCGAACAGGGTGTCAAAGAATCCCGACTTTCTGACGTATACTGCCATTTAAATAGGACCTATAATATTATTTCTAATAGGTTATCAACGTTCCTACCTTCATGAGTATCATTGCACTCATTCAACCCTTCATCAAGTATCAAGTCCTCTATAGTCGTGAGTAATCAACGATTCAGACAAACGTGTCTTATTTTCGACAAGCTCATGCAATGTGAATAGCATTTATGTTCAGTGACTCTAGCTGATCAATCATACATCTCTTCAGAAAGATTGATCTAACATTCCATAAGAGCATTTTCCTTCCAGAATTCTATTCTGAAATAGATTACATAAATCAAGGGTTATTTGCAGTGAGGTATATATTAATTAATGAGGTAATCAAGGGTTATTTGGCTAGTTGTTTCAAGAGAAAAAGGAAGGAAGGAAAGGGTCATAGTAATAATCATATCCACAGCCTTGTGGTAGTGCC